>JADLZK010000240.1:0-44709 GCA_015847255.1 Hyparrhenia diplandra | reverse complement strand
TTGAAATCTCATGTTTGGTTTTAGAAATTGATGACACACTTGTGGACTAATCATACTCTAAGTGTGAGAAGCATGAGATAGGATTAGATGGATGACCAAGGAGCATGATGATCATGAACATGGACAATAGGTGGACTTGATGGATCGTCGGGCTCGGTGTCGGCAGGAAGACCGGAGATCAAGGCAAGGTATCTTGATGGGTTTTCCTTTCGGTGATCAAGACGATGAAGCGTGTGATCACATTATAGGATAGATAGCCACGACTATCAAGGAGAAGTGCAGCGACAATCCTTTGGTGAAGTGCTTCTAGGTCCAATTGACTTGCATATTGCATTTGGGACAATGAGCTCTAACCGATCTTGCCTAACTTATCAGCGAGCTAACATGCTTGATACGTGAATTCTTGGGCGTGTTGGCAACCTATGGCAGAAACCGAAACAAGTTTGAAGCGGTCTCTGACCCGGGCCGCCTTATAGGTGGCTCGATCGAGGCGTCGAATCAAACGAAGGGTGTAAATCGACTTAAGCTCGGTGGGTAGGCCAGGACATTGGGACGGGAACCACGACGGACCATCCAGGTTGCAACCCAAGGCTTGTCACGGCCAGGGCCAGCAGGATTTTACACAAGGATGGTGTATGACTGACACTTTTCAGTGGGTCCGTGTCACCTAAGGCAAGGGTTTGTTTTCTAAGAGTAGCGAGACGCTGTAGGCTAAGTTTTCCAGCAAAGGATTTCTAAAGTCCGTTGTCTACACATGCACGCCCGCGCCCAACACGGCGTAGTCCGGCAATTAGATCTACGACACGAGCCGAACGTGAGGATTTCAAGGGGCCGGACAAGGCTTGTCACGACCAAGCCGCCTACCCCTCAACCGTGGGATGCACCGCAAAAGGTAGGTGAAACGCTAGTCCAAACACCACACGTTGCACTATTGGTCACGCAGTTCTTGATGTTGGCCAAGGTTCCCGGTCAAAGAGTTCCTTCACCAAGAACTAACGCTCTTAACGAGACAATCTACCAATCCCGCAAGTCTACAACAGCTAAGAAATATACGGAAGGAAATTAAGTAGTCGCAAGATAATCACAAGACTCCTTACCAAAGTGTAAGTAGCTTGCAGAGGTAGTACAAGCCGGGCGGGTACCGACAAGTCCCACTCAGTCCTCCTAGGAACCGCTGAACACCGAGGGGCTTAACCGCAACTCCGGTAGAAAGAACAAAGCTTCTTTCTAGCTTTTCCCCTCTCTCACTCTCTAGAATTAGAAGATAGAAGAAGAAGTAGAAGAAGAAGAAGAAGATCTAATTCTACTCTCTTGCACAAGTGGACTGGTTTCTCCTTGGAATTGTTGTGTAGAGAGGTGAAGGAGGGAGCTATTTATACACAAGGGGAGGGGCCTAAGTGCTAAAAACACCAAAACCGACCTAGGAAAACCTTCCATATCCGCCAAACCGACCATCCAACGTCGGTAGTGTCCGTTTTGGAAGGTAACAAACCGCCTCCCCGAAGCTGGGCCCGAACCGCCTCAGCCAGGGTGCGGCCGCACCAGGTGGTGCGCCGCACTCCTACCGGGCCGGCCGCTCGGCTTCCAAGGCCGGGCCTCCTTTGCCGTGAAAAGTTGTGCGGTGGTCTTGGCCCCGCCTCGGGTTTTGTCGTTTTGTTCCGATTCTTGTTTGAGCTTGCCATTTGCTTCTTTGGGCCTTTTTCTATTTATTGGTTTTATTTCTTTTTTCTTTGTATTTTTGGCCCAAAGTGATCATTCTTGAGTTGGTACCTGCAAGTCCAAATAAACACCAAAACTTTGGAATATGTTAGTTGAAATCCCTATTTCTAGGTTGTTTTGGTGTAGGTTGACGGTATTTAATTTGCGCTTGGTTGCCGTCAACAAACTCCCCACACTTAGCCCTTTACTGGCCCCTCGAGTGAAGGCACAGGGACTAAAGTGGTTCAATCTCCAAGATGTAAGCTTGCATACAGGTTATTCCGAGCCTCACCTGCCTTGTGAGCATTCATGGTGGCTACCAAGCTATCTTAGAACAATTGAGCAATGGAATAGCATGAACTTCTATCTTCTTGCTATTACTCATGCGCAAAAGACTTGGTAAGTTTTTGAATTTTTGAAAGAAATAGCATTGCTCTTTATGGTATTGACTCTCACAAAGTCACTCTTGTTTGAACTTTCCTCTCAAAGCACTCTTGTTTGTATCACTCTCACTCATCCTATTTTGCAGTGCTTTTGTGGATCTTTGAATGGAGTGATGCATACATACCTCGCATGTTTTGTCGTCAAGCTGCGGATCGTTGGAAAGAGGTGCCATACCCTTAGATCGAAACGTGCAAAAAAGTGTGTGGAAAATATTGATGATATATATTTTCTTTGTGGTTACTCCTTGACTCATGATCCTCTTTCCTTCTTTTTGTATGCTTCTAGAGAGATACAGGCTACTTTTCTTTTCTTCTCTTCTTTTTTTTTGGAGATGTGGGCTCTACTCATTTCGGACACGTGTCCATTATTCATCTCTTATTCTTTTCTTTTTCTCTGAGTTTGTTTCTTTCTCTCTGCATTTTTCTTGATAACAGGAGGTGATTATGGTGTGAATGGAGTATTTATTTGGTGGATGGTGAAGATGCATGTTGTGCGCAATTCTCATTGTGAGAACCGGGGCGTGTATATATGGGTGTACGTGTTTTTCGATCTTGGGAGTATGAGCCTCTCTCAACGCGGATCAACGGAGCCTGACAAAACTCAATGCAGTAGGAAGTAGCTATAGTGGATATTCATGACATTTTTCAGGCTTTGGTAGGATTTGGCTAAGTCAAACCATGAGCATGCTTTATTTTTAATTTTTGAAAATAAAACCAAGTCTTGTTGCAAAAAGAGAGCAAGCGTCAAGTCATTCTACCATATCACAAAAAGATCAATTATTTAGATAAGCATGGGGTCCCTCTTGGATAGTTGCTTAACAAAGTCCTGGTTTTTGGCGAGGAATAAAATGTATGCATGCCATGTATCAATTGGTAGACATAGAGATGGAGTTTTGTTAACTTGGTTCAGGTTTTAGCACTTAGATAAAGATAAGTCACAAGTCAACATTTTAATTTTAATAAATCGCGTACCTTTAACTTGAAAGCCTCCCCACACTTGTTTTTGTACCTATTTTTTCTTAAGGACAAAAACAAGTGGAGATATACACAATATAATAACAAAACTTTATTGAATTTATAAAATTGGGGCCCACACTTGAAGGAATTACAAAATAATTGGAAGGGAAATACTGAAAAAATAAAACTAGTGATCGCCTAATTATTGATAGAGAGGTAGAGCACTTCTACTCGAAAAAGGTCAATGAGATCCACCAGCGCTCTACCCCCATCTCCCTAGCAAATGAGTCTAAGCTCCTCATGCATACTAACGTGTAAGTTCTAGCTTTTTTCTTAAGGCGGATATTGGCGCTATGCCTTTCCGCCACCCGACTCTAAGAATTTGGACGAAGCTTGAGAGTTCGAGAAATCTTCTTTGCACGCTCTCAATTGTAGGACCCTCTTTGGGCACAATGTCGCCCCGAAGAATCCTTTTTGGCTGCCCCCGGATCGAGGTTTGGGAACCCGCTTCTTCCATTCCCATTTGGCATTTGCTCTAAAGTGTATGGGAAACAAGAACTGGATTTTTGGAAGAAACTGGGCCAGGGGTTTTGTTGGGACATTGGAATATACTTTTGTCTCTTCTTGGTTGTCTATGGGGATATTTTCCTTGCCGTCCTGCCTTCCTCTTCTTTGGTGTCGGAGTTTCAACCGGGAAGGTAGGATGGCTTTTTAGCTTGTGGATCTTGTTTGTCTTGAAATGGACCTCCCCGACATTAGTAAGTACAAAATGTTGTATTTACTTACTTGTGGCTGAGTAGCTGTTGTTGATTGTAAAATGATCTATCTTCCATTTCAAGGTTCTACCATTGCCTTGATCAAAGACTTTGAGGAGTAGCAAGTGCGAGAGTCATTGGTTTGTTATCCTAGATGTTGGCTCTTTACTCATGTAATTCATTCATTACCTTACTGGATATTGAGACGACAAATGAAATTTCTTAGGCTTGAGCTAGTAGCCTTGTTTTAGACAATGCACGATCGATGAGACTGAATGGCTCTCTTTCCAAAAATTTTTACTTTGCATATTTTGTTGGGTAAGCATGCGGCCATGCTCGTAGTTTTTCTACTGTAAGAAAGATATGATTTTTGGCACAATTTCGGGTGGGTGTAATATGAACAATTTTCTCGATCTATTGGCATCGGTGTTTGGTGAAGGCATATCATTTCTTTGTTGAATTACCTGACAAGGATCTTCATCGTATGATGTACGTTGGTCTATCCCTTTGAACATTCTCTTGAATCTTTATAGCCTTGCCTAAATGTTTTCTACTCAATTTTAATGATGTAGTGCATCCTATCAGGTTTCAATCACCCCGAAGTTACATCCCGCATTGTGAACCGTTACGTCATGGAAGAGCCGGGTGAAGCTGCACAAGATGTCATACTTAGGAGGGCGGCTTCGGCTTATGATGGTAGAAGGAGCCTATACACGGCTGGTCCACTCGCCATTCACTTCAAAAGAATTTCACATCACTCTACTTGAGGAAGATGATGGTTCTAGAGTCGAGAGGTATCCTTGAGCCATTTTGTCAATGTTTTCTTCACCTATAAAATAGCATATTCGGTTTGACAATTCCTATTGTCTTTTATGTCTAGGCGTAAGAAAACATACAAGGTAGTCATTAAATTTGCTGCAAGGGCTGAACTCCATCATCTGGAGCATTTTTTAGCTAGAAGGCAGGCTAAGGCTCCTCAAGAAGCCTTGCAAGTTCTCGATATTGTTCTGCGGGAGCTGCCAATAGCAAGGTAATTAAATTGGCCTCTAGTTTTCAACCAACAAGGTAATCTATAGAAACCAACTACCACTTAGCTCGCGATTTAGAATGATGTTTGAAACTGAAGAATCACGCAACAAGAAGGTATAAATTTCTAGCTCTAGTTAATATTTGGACTGTGTAGCTGTCCTGTCAACACTTTTAGAAAAACATAAGTGGATCCTCTTGGGTACAATTGGCTAATCTAGAATTTAGCATTTTGTTGCATCTAGAATGCCTGTATATCGTTATGAACTACATGTGTTTTTCTCTACCTAGATATTTACATTTCTTTTTTGAGAACTAGGATCTTTTGTCAACTTTCTGCAGGTACATGGTATGAGTAGCCAGCTATGGTGAGATGGTGGCATGCGAGAATACTAACGTATGTGACCCTCATATCCTTTGTTTCACTGGCCGTATTCCAGTTTGACGAGTTCCATTTTCATGCCTGTGCTTATTTTATTTTATTATCACTTGTTTCAACTTGATTGCAAATCGAGTGGTATCACTATGGCTGTGTGGGTGTCAAGGAGCAGCCCAAGGGAAAATGGTATTGCCCAAATTGCATCGATTCCGTAAGAAGCGAAAAGGCAAGTGATATGCAGTCCACATGCTTATGTGATAGTGTCCTTGCTTGTTAATTGTTGTTGATGTTGGGTAACAAATCGAGTAGTTTTTGTGACAAAGGCATACCGTTGTTAATCTAGTGTTCTCGTACATGTTACTCCTATGTCGACATAGCTTCCCAAAGATTTTTGGGTTGGTTTTGGAGGAGGGACTCACCGAGGCCATCGATGAGTGCTTTGTGATAGTCCACACCCAAATTGCGGTTAATCGTAGATTGATTTTATAGAACAACAAGCCTAATTGTGTAGGATTTTGATTGCAAATTATAATACTCTAAATTGCAAATATAGTTAACTGCAATTTTATTGATGAGTATATAAAATTTTGATTCCTACATATCCTACATTGCCTAACAACAAGGAACGGTGGGCATGTGTGTTCGAGAGATGGCCCTCGACCAAGATAAAGACAGATCGTACAGAGGACAAGGAGGACTAACAAGGATAGAAGCAACCAACCTGGAGGGCAAGAAGGAACGGTGGGGCGGTGTTCGAGATGGCTGTTCATGAGGATGAAGACAGATACAACAGAGGACAACACAGAGAAACAATGACAAAGGCAACCAATTCAAGGGCACATACCTTTCCAAGAGCTTGATCCGCTTTTCCAGTCTTCTAGTTCATCTTCTTGTGCTTTTCTCTATTTTCACCCTTTTCTACACTCTAAATCTCCACTAGATCAAGGTTTGATTGAGGGGGTGGAGTTTCTTTCTTGTTGGAGGGTGCATTGGCACAACTATAATTTTTGTGTATTAATTGGTCCCGTGGTGCATCGTGACTCAAATGGTGCATTGGCACAATTGTAATTTTTGTGTATTAATTTAATTGGTCTCGTGGCTGCATTGTGACTCAAATGGGCATGCAGACTTGGGTTAATGGGTAGATCCGATACCCGCTACCGTAGGCGGGTCCGTTAAGAAGTAGTCCCCGCACCGCGACGCCTGCTTTGTCAATTGTCAAGGGTCCAAATCAATTGTCAAGTCAATTAATCGATGATTAGTCCCACCCTTGGATGATGATCCAAGGGTCCAGCTTTTGTTGCAAGAAATCTTGGTCAAATTTCTTGTGAAAGAGATATAGCAACTCCCTTTATATGTAGGGTTTCCTGACGTTTCAAATTTTCTTAATTTCGGGATTTTAGAAAATTATTTTTAGAGCAAAAACAATTCCAGAAAAGCTGAAATCATTTTAAATCACTAAAAACTATTTCCAAAATTCCAAAAAAAATACAGAAAATTACAAAAAAGACAAATTGAAGGTTCATGAATACAAATAAAGTATTTGATGTTCATGAAGAGATATTTGAGAGGATTTAAAAAAAAAGAAAAGTCTCACCGAAAAGCGAGAAAAACTTCAGAAAAAAGCCCGAATAATTCTCGGGAAGATTTTAGAGATATATCTATGAATGATGAACTCAAAGAAATGATTTAGACAGAAGAATAAACTTACGAGAAACTCCATGTGAAGGGTTAAGTGGTGAAGCAAGGATTTGATTGTATAGGAAAAAGACGTAGACATGCGAGAGAGGTAGACGACTTACTATGAAACGCATTTTGAAAACTTTTCACACTCACAATAGAAGCAACAAACAAAGTTCACATCAAGAAACCACCCATCAAATTAATTCAAAAAAGAGTTTAAAAACATTTTTTTATAACTAAATTTGCACTAAATTAACTAAACATGGAAAATTTTATATAAACTTTGAAATCTTTTATTTTATTTTGTGTTTTCTATGCACAACCCAAAATGGAAATTTTGGGGTGTGACAATTGGAAACTTCTCTTTGTTTGAGTTCACGCTTAAATTAGCGCCAGCAGTCTCTATTGTCACATCCAGAAACATATATTAACGGTTGGGGAACGCAATGTAATTGACCCTACCAACATCTAACCTATCCACCCTAACTTCCTATGCACCTTTAGGTGTCGTTCCCCATCTTATTTCAAGACGTAGGTCCACCGGGAGATTTTCGATGGAATTCTAAGATTTCGCCTTAAACAAGTGCTACTTTGAGGCCTATGACAAGTGATTCTTAGAAAAACTCTCTAATGGTCCACTTCTTCAAATTTAGGTTCTCCAGGGTGAGGCATTTGATTCACAACCGCGAAAAAGTCTAGCTCGATTCTATAGCCGGATTGGAAACTTCTCTTTCTTTTTAGTTCGCAATGAAATCATCCACATCCGTAAAATATATATTAACGGTTGGGGGAACGCAATGTAATTGATCCTACCAACATCTAACCTATCCACCCTAACTTCCTATGCACCTTTCGTGTCGTTCCCCTTCTTATTTCGGTATGTAGGTCCACCAGATTTTCGATGGAATTCCAAGATTTTGCCCTAAACAAGTGCTACTTTGAGGCCTATGACAAGTGATTCTTAGAAAAACTCTCTAATGGTCCACTTCTTCAAATTTAGGTTCTCCAGGGTGTGGCATTTGATTCACAACCGCAAAAAGTCTAGCTCGATTATATAGCCGGATTGGAAACTTCTCTTTCTTTTGAGTTCGCTAAAACCAACCACATCCGTAAATATATATTAACGGTTGGAGAACGCAATGTAATTGATCCTACCAACATCTAATCTATCCACCCAAACTTCCTATGCACCTTTCGTGTCGTTCCCCTTCTTATTTCGATGCACGTAGGTCCATCATTTTTTGATGGAATTCCAAGATTTCGCCCCTAAACAAGTGCTATTTTGAGGCCTATGACAAGTGATTCTTAGAAAAACTCTCTAATGGTCCACTTCTTCAAATTTAGGTTCTCTAGGGTGAGGCATTTGATTCACAACCGCGAAAAGTCTAGCTCGATTCTATAGCCTGATTGGAAACTTCTCTTTCTTTTGAGTTCGTGCAAAAATCATCCACATCCGTATATATATTAATTAACTTGGGGAAATCGAAATGTAATTGATCCTACCAACATCTAACCTATCCACCCTAACTTCCTACGTACCTTTAGTGTCGTTCCCTTCTTGTTTCGGTATGTAGGTCGACACGTAGATTTTAAATGAATTCCAAGATTTCACTCTAAACAAGTGCTACTTTGAAGCCTATGACAAGTGATTCTTAGAAAAACTCTCTAATGGTCCACTTATTAAAATTTAGGTTCTCTAGGGTTAGGCATTTGATTCACAACCCAAAAAAAGTCTAGCTCGATTCTATAGCGAGGATTGGAAACTTCTCTTTGTTTTGAGTTCGCGCTGAAATTAGCGCCCGGCCGATCTCTATTATCACATCTAGAAATATATATTAACCGTTGGGGAACGTAATGTAATTGATCCTACCAAAATCTAACCTATCCACCCTAACTTCCTATGCACCTTTCGTGTCGTTCCCCTTCTTATTTTTCAGTACGTAGGTCCACCAGAGATTTTCGATGGAATTCCAAGATTTCGCCCCTAAACAAGTGCTACTTTGAGGCCTATGACAAGTGATTCTTAGAAAAACTCTCTAATGGTCCACATCTTCAAATTTAGGTTCTCAAGGGTGAGGCATTTGATTCACAACCGCAAAAAAAAGTCTAGCTTCGATTCTATAGCCGGATTGGAAACTTCTCTTTCTTTGAGTCCGCGCTGAAATCATCCACATCCAGAAAATATATATTAATGGTTGGGGAACGCAATGTAATTGATCCTACCAACATCTAACCTATCCACCCTAACTTCCTATGCACCTTTCGTGTCGTTCCCCTTCTTATTTCTGGTATGTAGGTCCACCAGTTTTTCGATGGAATTCCAAGATTTTGCCCTAAACAAGTGCTACTTTGAGGCCTATGACAAGTGATTCTTAGAAAAACTCTCTAATGGTCCACTTCTTCAAATTTAGGTTCTCCAGGGTGAGGCATTTGATTCACAACCGCAAAAAAGTCTGGCTCGATTATATAGCCGGATTGGAAACTTCTCTTTCTTTTGAGTTCGCGCTAAAACCAACCACATCCGTAAATATATATTAACGGTTGGAGAACGCAATGTAATTGATCCTACCAACATCTAATCTATCCACCCAAACTTCCTATGCACCTTTAAATGTCGTTCCCTTCTTATTTCGATGCACGTAGGTCCACCAGATTTTTGATGGAATTCCAAGATTTCGCCCTAAACAAGTGCTATTTTGAGGCCTATGACAAGTGATTCTTAGAAAAAACTCTAATGGTCCACTTCTTCAAATTTAGGTTCTCTAGGGTGAGGCATTTGATTCACAACCGCGAAAAAGTCTACCTCGATTCTATAGCCGGATTGGAAACTTCTCTTTCTTTTGAGTTCACAAATAAATCATCCACATCCGTAAGTATATATTAACGGTTGGGGAACGCAATGTAATTGATCCTACCAACATCTAACCTATCCACCCTAACTTCCTACGTACCTTTCGTGTCGTTCCCCTTCTTGTTTCGGTATGTAGGTCGACACAGAGATTTTAAATGAATTCCAAGATTTCACTCTAAACAAGTGCTACTTTGAAGCCTATGACAAGTGATTCTTAGAAAAACTCTCTAATGGTCCACTTCTTCAAATTTTGGTTCTCTAGGGTGAGGCATTTGATTCACAACCGCGAAAAAAGTCTAGCTCGATTCTATTGCAGGATTGGAAACTTCTCTTTGTTTTGAGTTCGCGCTGAAATTAAGCGCCCGCCAGCCTCTATTATCACATCTAGAAACATATATTAACCGTTGGGAAACGTAATGTAATTTATCCTACCAAAATCCAACCTATCCACCCTAACTTCCTATGCACCTTTCGTGTCGTTCCCCTTCTTATTTCAAGACGTAGGTCCACCGTAGAGATTTTCGATGGAATTCCAAGATTTCGCCCTAAACAAGTGCTACTTTGAGGCCTATGACAAGTGATTCTTAGAAAAACTCTCTAATGGTCCACATCTTCAAATTTAGGTTCTCAAGGGTGAGGCATTTGATTCACAACCGCGAAAAAAGTCTAGCTCGATTCTATAGCCGGATTGGAAACTTCTCTTTCTTTTGAGTCCGCAACTGAAATCATCCACATCCGAAAATATATATTAATGGTTGGGGAACGCAATGTAATTGATCCTACCAACATCTAACCTATCCACCCTAACTTCCTACGCACCTTTCATGTCATTCCCCTTCTTGTTTCTTTATGTGTAGGTCCATTACGTAGATTTTCAATGAATTCCAAGATTTCACTCTAAACAAGTGCTACTTTGAAGCCTATGACAAGTGATTCTTAGAAAAACTCTCTAATGGTCCACTTATTAAAATTTAGGTTCTCTAGGGTTAGGCATTTGATTCACAACCGCGAAAAAAGTCTAGCTCGAATCTATAGCGTGATTGGAAACTTCTCTTTGTTTTGAGTTCGCTACCGAAATTAGCGCCCGCCAGCCTCTATTGTCACATCCGTAAACATATATTAACGGTTGGGGAACGCAATGTAATTGATCCTACCAACATCTAACCTATCCACCCTAACTTCCTATGCACCTTTCGTGTCGCTTCCCTTCTTATTTCAATGACGTAGGTCCACCGGAGATTTTCGATGGAATTCCAAGATTTGGCCCCAAACAAGTGCTACTTTGAGGCCTATGACAAGTGATTCTCGAAAGAACTCTCTAATGGTCCCCTTCTTCAAATTTAGGTTCTCTAGGGTGAGGCATTTGATTCACAACCGCGAAAAAAGTCTAGCTCGATTCTATAGCCGGATTGGAAACTTCTCTTTCTTTTGAGTTCGCTACCAAATCATCCACATCCGTAAATATATATTAACGGTTGGGGAACCCAATGTAATTGATCCTACCAACATCTAACCAATCCACCCTAACTTCCTACGCACCTTTCGTGTGGTTCCCCTTCTTGTTTCGGTATGTAGGTCGACACGGAGATTTTCAATGAATTCAAAGATTTCACTCTAAACAAGTGCTACTTTGAAGCCTATGACAAGTGATTCTTAGAAAAACTCTCTAATGGTCCACTTTATTAAAATTTAGGTTCTCTAGGGTTAGGTATTTGATTCACAACCGCGAAAAAGTCTAGCTCAATTCTATAGCGGGATTGGAAACTTCTCTTTGTTTTGAGTTCGCTGAAATTAGCGCCCAGCAGTCTCTATTGTCACATCCGTAAAGCATATATTAACCGTTGGGGAACACAATGTAATTGATCCTACCAAAATCTAACCTATCCACCCTAACTTCCTATGCACCTTTCGTGTCGTTCCCCCTTCTTATTTCAAGACGTAGGTCCCCCGTGAGATTTTCGATGGAATTCTAAGATTTCGCCCCTAAACAAGTGCTACTTTGAGGCCTATGACAAGTGATTCTTGGAAAAACTCTATAATGGTCCACTTCTTCAAATATAGGTTCTCAAGGGTGAGGCATTTGATTACCAACCGTGAAAAAAGTCTTGCTCGATTCGATAGTCGGATTGGAAACTTCTCTTTCTTTTGAGGTCGTCACGAAATCATCCAAATCCGTAAAATATATATTAACGTTTGGGGAACGCAATGTAATTGATCCTACCAACATCTAACCTATCCACCCTAACTTTCTATGCACCTTTCGTGTCGTTCCCCTTCTTATTTCAGTACAAAGGTCCACCAGAGATTTTTGATGGAATTCCAAGATTTCGCCCCTAAACAAGTGCTACTTTGAGGCCTATGACAAGTGATTCTTAGAAAAACTCTCTAATGGTCCACTTCTTCAAATTTAGGTTCTCTAGGGTGAGGCATTTGATTCACAACCGCGAAAAAAAAGTCTAGCTCGATTCTATAGCCGGATTGGAAACTTCTCTTTCTTTTTGAGTTCGCGCTGAAATCATCCACATCCGTAAATATATATTAACGGTTGGCTTAACGCAATGTAATTGATCCTACCAACATCTAACCTATCCACCCTAACTTCCTACGCACCTTTAGTGTCGTTCCCTTCTTGTTTCGGTATGTAGGTCCACCGTAGATTTTCAATGAATTCTAAGATTTCACTCTAAACAAGTGCTACTTTGAAGCCTATGTTCTTAGAAAAACTCTCTAATGGTCCACTTATTAAAATTTAGGTTCTCTAGGGTTAGGCATTTGATTCACAACCGCGAAAAAAAGTCTAGCTCGATTCTAAAGCGGGATTGGAAACTTCTCTTTGTTTTGAGTTCGCGCTGAAATTAGCGCCAAAATCTCTATTGTCACATCCGAGAAACATATATTAACGGTTGGGGAACGCAATGTAATTGATCCTACCAACATCTAACCTATCCACCCTAACTTCCTATGCACCTTTAGGTGTCGTTCCCCTTCTTATTGCGAAAAGATTTAGGTCCACCGGAGATTTTCGATGGAATTCCAAGATTTCGCCCCAAACAAGTGCTACTTTGAGGCCTATGACAAGCGATTCTCGAAAAAACTCTCTAATGGTCCACTTCTTCAAATTTAGGTTCTCTAGGGTGAGGCATTTGATTCACAACCGCACGAAAAAGTCTAGCGCGATTCTATAGCCGGATTGGAAACTTCTCTTTCTTTTGAGTTCGCGCTGAATCATCCACATCCAGAAATAGGTTCTCTAGGGTTAGGCATTTGATTCACAAATCGCGAAAAAGTCTAGCTGGATTCTATAGCGGGATTGGAAACTTCTCTTTGTTTTGAGTTCGCGCTGAAATTAGCGCTAAGCCGTCTCTATTGTCACATCCGAAACATATATTAACGGTTGGGGAATGCAATGTAATTGATCCTACCAACATCTAACCTATCCACACTAACTTCCTATGCACCTTTAGTGTCGTTCCCCTTCTTATTTCAAAGACGTAGGTCCACCAGAGATTTTTCGATGGAATTCCAAGATTTCGCCCCAAACAAGTGCTACTTTGAGGCCTATGATAAGTGATTCTTAAAAAACTCTCTAATGGTCCACTTCTTCAAATTTAGGTTCTCAAGGGTGAGGCATTTGATTCACAACCGCGAAAAAGTCTAGCTCGATTCTATAGCCGGATTGGAAACTTCTCTTTGTTTTGAGTTCAAGGCTGAAATTAGCGCCCGGCCGCCTCTCTATTGTCACATCCGGAAGCATATATTAACCGTTGGGGAACGCAATGTAATTGATCCTACCAAAATCTAACCTATCCACCCTAACTTCCTATGCACCTTTCGTGTCGTTCCCTTCTTATTTCGAGCATTAGGTCCACCAGAGATTTTTCGATGGAATTCTAAAATTTCGCCCTAAACAAGTGCTACTTTGAGGCCTATGACAAGTGATTCTTGGAAAAACTCTATAATGGTCCACTTCTTCAAATTTAGGTTCTCAAGGGAGAGGCATTTGATTCACAACCGTGAAACAGTCTTGCTCGATTCTATAGTCGGATTGGAAACTTCACTTTCTTTTGAGGTCGCGCTGAAATCATCCAAATCCAGAAATATATATTAACGGTTGGGGAACGCAATGTAATTGATCCTACCAACATCTAACCTATCCACCCTAACTTCCTATGCACCTTTTAGGTGTCGTTCCCCTTCTTATTTTTAGTACATAGGTCCACCAGAGATTTTTGAAGGAATTCCAAGATTTCGCCCTAAACAAGTGCTACTTTGAAGCCTATGACAAGTGATTCTTAGAAAAACTCTCTAATGGTCCACTTATTAAAATTTAGGTTCTCTAGGGTTAGGCATTTGATTCACAACCGCGAAAAAGTCTAGCTGGATTCTATAGCAGGATTGGAAACTTCTCTTTGTTTTGAGTTCGCGCTGAAATTAGCGCCAGCTGTCTCTATTGTCACATCCAGAAACATATATTAACGGTTGGGGAACGCAATGTAATTGATCCTACCAACATCTAACCTATCCACCCTAACTTCCTATGCACCTTTTGTGTCGTTCCCCTTCTTATTTCAGTACGTAGGTCCACCAGAGATTTTCGATGGAATTCCAAGATTTCGCCCCAAACAAGTGCTACTTTGAGGCCTATGACAAGTGATTCTCAGAAAAACTCTCTAATGGTCCACTTCTTCAAATTTAGGTTCTCTAGTGTGAGGCATTTGATTCACAACCGCGAAAAAGTCTGGCGCGATTCTATAGCCGGATTGGAAACTTCTCTTTCTTTTGAGTTCGCGCTGAAATCATCCACATCCAGAAATAGGTTCTCTAGGGTTAGGCATTTGATTCACAACCGCGAAAAAGTCTAGCTGGATTCTATAGCAGGATTGGAAACTTCTCTTTGTTTTGAGTTCGCGCTGAAATTAGCGCCCCGGTTGTCTCTCTATTGTCACATCCAGAAACATATATTAACGGTTGGGGAACGCAATGTAATTGATCCTACCAACATCTAACCTATCCACCCTAACTTCCTATGCACCTTTCGTGTCGTTCCCCTTCTTATTTCAGTGATATTAGGTCCACCAGAGATTTTCGATGGAATTCCAAGATTTCGCCCCAAACAAATGCTACTTTGAGGCCTATGACAAGTGATTCTCAGAAAAACTCTCTAATGGTCCACTTCTTCAAATTTAGGCTCTCTAGGGTGAAGCATTTGATTCACAACCGCGAAAAAGTCTAGCTCGATTCTTGAGTTCGCGCTGAAATCATCCACATCCAGAAATATATATTAACGGTTGGGGAACCCAATGTAATTGATCCTACCAACATCTAACCTATCCACCCTAACTTCCTATGCACCTTTCGTGTCGTTCCCCTTCTTATTTCAGTACATAGGTCCACCAGAGATTTTTGATGGAATTCCAAGATTTCGCCCTAAACAAGTGCTACTTTGAGGCCTATGACAAGTGATTCTTACAAAAACTCTCTAATGGTCGACTTCTTCAAATTTAGGTTCTCTAGGGTGAGGCATTTGATTCACAACCCGCGAAAAGTCTAGCTCGATTCTATAGCCGGATTGGAAACTTCTCTTTCTTTTGAGTTCGAAATTAATAAAATCATCCACATCCGTAAATATATATTAACGGTTGGGGAACGCAATGTAATTGATCCTACCAACATCTAACCTATCCACCCTAACTTCCTACGCACCTTTTACATTGTCGTTCCCCTTCTTGTTTCGGTATGTAGGTCCACGTAGATTTTTTCAATGAATTCCAAGATTTCACTCTAAACAAGTGCTACTTTGAAGCCTATGACAAGTGATTCTTAGAAAAACTCTCTAATGGTCCACTTATTAAAATTTAGGTTCTCTAGGGTTAGGCATTTGATTCACAACCGCGAAAAAGTCTAGCTCGATTCTATAGCAGGAATGGAAACTTCTCTTTGTTTTGAGTTCGCTAGGAAATTAGCGCCAGCAGCCGATCCTCTATTGTCACATCCGTAAATATATATTAACCGGTTGGGGAACGCAATGTAATTGATCCTACCAAAATCTAACCTATCCACCCTAACTTCCTATGCACCTTTCGTGTTGTTCCCCTTGTTATTTCAAAGACGTAGGTCCACCGAGAGATTTTCGATGGAATTCCAAGATTTGGCCCCAAACAAGTGCTACTTTGAGGCCTATGACAAGTGATTCTTAAAAAAACTCTCTAATGGTCCACTTCTTCAAATTTAGGTTCTCTAGGGTGAGGCATTTGATTCACAACCGCGAAAAAAGTCTAGCTCGATTCTATAGCCGGATTGGAAACTTCTTTTTTTTTGAGTTCGCTACTGAAATCATCCACATCCGAAATATATATTAACGGTTGGGGAACCCAATGTAATTGATCCTACCAACATCTAACCAATCCACCCTAACTTCCTACGCACCTTTAGGTGTCGTTCCCCTTCTTGTTTCGGTATGTAGGTCCACCACGAGATTTTCAATGAATTCAAAGATTTCACTCTAAACAAGTGCTACTTTGAAGCCTATGACAAGTGATTCTTAGAAAAACTCTCTAATGGTCCACTTATTAAAATTTAGGTTCTCTAGGGTTAGGTATTTGATTCACAACCGCGAAAAAGTCTAGCTCAATTCTATAGCAGGGATTGGAAACTTCTCTTTGTTTTGAGTTCGCGCTGAAATTAGCGCCCGGCCAGCCTCTATTGTCACATCCGTAAGCATATATTAACCGTTGGGGAACGCAATGTAATTGATCCTACCAAAATCTAACCTATCCACCCTAACTTCCTATGCACCTTTCGTGTCGTTCCCCTTCTTATTTCAATGACGTAGGTCCACCGTGAGATTTTCGATGGAATTCTAAGATTTCGCCCCAAACAAGTGCTACTTTGAGGCCTATGACAAGTGATTCTTGGAAAAAACTCTATAATGGTCCACTTCTTCAAATTTAGGTTCTCAAGGGTGAGGCATTTGATTCACAACCGTGAAAAAGTCTTGCTCGATTCTATAGTCGGATTGGAAACTTCTCTTTCTTTTTGAGGTCGCTGAAATCATCCAAATCCAGAAATATATATTAACGGTTGGGGAACGCAATGTAATTGATCCTACCAACATCTAACCTATCCACCCTAACTTCCTATGCACCTTTAGGTCGTTCCCCTTCTTATTTCAAAGTACATAGGTCCACTAGAGATTTTTGTTGGAATTCCAAGATTTCGCCCTAAACAAGTGCTACTTTGAGGCCTATGACAAGTGATTCTTACAAAAACTCTCTAATGGTCCACTTCTTCAAATTTAGGTTCTCTAGGGTGAGGCATTTGATTCACAACCGCGAAAAAGTCTAGCTCGATTCTATAGCCGGATTGGAAACTTCTCTTTTTTGAGTTCACGCTGAAATCATCCACATCCGAAATATATATTAACGGTTGGCGGGGAATGCAATGTAATTGATCCTACCAACATCTAACCTATCCACCCTAACTTCCTATGCACCTTTCGTGTCGTTCCCCTTCTTGTTTCGGTATGTAGGTCCACCAATGATTTTCAATGAATTCCAAGATTTCACTCTAAACAAGTGCTACTTTGAAGCCTATGACAAGTGATTCTTAGAAAAACTCTCTAATGGTCCACTTATTAAAATTTAGGTTCTCTAGGGTTAGGCATTTGATTCACAACCGCCGAAAAAAGTCTAGCTCGATTCTATAGCGGGATTGGAAACTTCTCTTTGTTTTGAGTTCGTTGAAATTAGCGCCAAATCTCTATTGTCACATCCGGAAACATATATTAACGGTTGGGGAACGCAATGTAATTGATCCTACCAACATCTAACCTATCCACCCTAACTTCCTATGCACCTTTCGTGTCGTTCCCCTCTTATTTCAATGATTTAGGTCCACCGAGATTTTCGATGGAATTCCAAGATTTGGCCCCAAACAAGTGCTACTTTGAGGCCTATGACAAGTGATTCTCGGAAAAACTCTCTAATGGTCCACTTCTTCAAATTTAGGTTCTCTAGGGTGAGGCATTTGATTCACAACCGCGAAAAAGTCTAGCTCGATTCTTGAGTTCGGAAACTTCTCTTTCTTTTGAGTTCGATCAAATCATCCACATCCGTAAATATATATTAACGGTTGGGGAACCCAATGTAATTGATCCTACCAACATCTAACCAATCCACCCTAACTTCCTACGCACCTTTTGTGTTGTTCCCCTTCTTGTTTCGGTATGTAGGTCCACCGTAGATTTTTTCAATGAATTCAAAGATTTCACTCTAAACAAGTGCTACTTTGAAGCCTATGACAAGTGATTCTTAGAAAAACTCTCTAATGGTCCACTTATTAAAATTTAGGTTCTCTAGGGTTAGGTATTTGATTCACAACCGCAAAAAAGTCTAGCTCAATTCTATAGCAGGATTGGAAACATCTCTTTGTTTTGAGTTCGCGCTGAAATTAGCGCCCGCCGGCCTCTATTGTCACATCCGAAGCATATATTAACCGTTGGGGAACGCAATGTAATTGATCCTACCAAAATCTAACCTATCCACCCTAACTTCCTATGCACCTTTCGTGTCGTTCCCCTTCTTATTTCGATGATTTAGGTCCACCGAGAGATTTTCGATGGAATTCTAAGATTTCGCCCCTAAACAAGTGCTACTTTGAGGCCTATGACAAGTGATTCTTGGAAAAACTCTATAATGGTCCACTTCTTCAAATTTAGGTTCTCAAGGGTGAGGCATTTGATTCACAACCGTGAAAAAGTCTTGCTTCGATTCTATAGTCGGATTGGAAACTTCTCTTTCTTTTGAGGTCGCTAAAATGAAATCATCCAAATCCAGAAATATATATTAACGGTTGGGGAACGCAATGTAATTGATCCTACCAACATCTAACCTATCCACCCTAACTTCCTATGCACCTTTAGGGTCGTTCCCCTTCTTATTTCAAGATACATAGGTCCACCGAGAGATTTTTGATGGAATTCCAAGATTTCGCCCTAAACAAGTGCTACTTTGAGGCCTATGACAAGTGATTCTTACAAAAACTCTCTAATGGTCCACTTCTTCAAATTTAGGTTCTCTAGGGTGAGGCATTTGATTCACAACCACGAAAAGTCTAGCTCGATTCTATAGCCGGATTGGAAACTTCTCTTTCTTTTGAGTTCGCTGAAATCATCCACATCTAGAAATATATATTAACGGTTGGGAACGCAATGTAATTGATCCTACCAACATCTAACCTATCCACCCTAACTTCCTACGCACCTTTCGTGTCGTTCCCCTTCTTGTTTTTGGTATGTAGGTCGACACGAGAGATTTTCAATGAATTCCAAGATTTCACTCTAAACAAGTGCTACTTTGAAGCCTATGACAAGTGATTCTTAGAAAAACTCTCTAATGGTCCACTTATTAAAATTTAGGTTCTCTAGGGTTAGGCATTTGATTCACAACCGCGAAAAAGTCTAGCTCGATTCTATAGCGAGAATGGAAACTTCTCTTTGTTTTGAGTTCGCTGAAATTAGCGCGCCCGGCAATCTCTATTGTCACATCCGAAACATATATTAACGGTTGGGGAACGCAATGTAATTGATCCTACCAACATCTAACCTATCCACCCTAACTTCCTATGCACCTTTAGTGTCGTTCCCCTTCTTATTTCGATGCGTAGGTCCACCAGAGATTTTCGATGGAATTCCAAGATTTCGCCCCAAACAAGTGCTACTTTGAGGCCTATGATAAGTGATTCTCGGAAAAACTCTCTAATGGTCCACTTCTTCAAATTTAGGTTCTCAAGGGTGATGCATTTGATTCACAACCGCAAAAAAGTCTAGCTCGATTCTATAGCCGGATTGGAAACTTCTCTTTCTTTTGAGTTCGGCTGAAATCATCCACATCCTATTGTCAAATCCGTATATATATATTAACGGTTGGGGAACGCAATGTAATTGATCCTACCAACATCTAACCTATCCACCCTAACTTCCTATGCACCTTTCGTGTCGTTCCCCTTCTTGTTTCTTTATGTAGGTCCACCACGAGATTTTTCAATGAATTCTAAGATTTCACTCTAAACAAGTGCTACTTTGAAGCCTATGACAAGTGATTCTTAGAAAAACTCTCTAATGGTCCACTTATTAAAATTTAGGTTCTCTAGGGTTAGGCATTTGATTCACAACCCGCGAAAAAGTCTAGCTCGATTCTATAGCCGGATTGGAAACTTCTCTTTGTTTTGAGTTCGCTGAAATTAGCGCCCGATCTCTATTGTCACATCCGAAAACATATATTAACGGTTGGGGAACGCAATGTAATTGATCCTACCAACATCTAACCTATCCACCCTAACTTCCTATGCACCTTTAGTGTCGTTCCCCTTCTTATTTCGATATGTAGGTCCACCGTAGATTTTCGATGGAATTCCAAGATTTCGCCCCAAACAAGTGCTACTTTGAGGCCTATGACAAGTGATTCTTAGAAAAACTCTCTAATGGTCCACTTCTTCAAATTTAGGTTCTCTAGGGTGAGGCATTTGATTCACAACCGCGAAAAAAGTCTAGCTATAGCCGGATTGGAAACTTCTATTTCTTTTGAGTTGGAAAATCATCCACATCCAGAAATAGGTTCTCTAGGGTTAGGCATTTGATTCACAACCGTCTAGCTGGATTCTATATGAGGATTGGAAACTTCTCTTTGTTTTGAGTTCGCGCTGAAATTAGCGCTCTATCTCTATTGTCACATCCGAAACATATATTAACGGGTTGGGGAACGCAATGTAATTGATCCTACCAACATCTAACCTATCCACACTAACTTCCTATGCACCTTTAGGTATGTCGTTCCCCTTCTTATTTCGATGACGTAGGTCCACCAGAGATTTTCGATGGAATTCTAAAATTTAAGCCCTAAACAAGTGCTACTTTGAGGCCTATGACAAATGATTCTTGGAAAAACTCTATAATGGTCCACTTCTTCAAATTTAGGTTCTCAAGGGTGAGGCATTTGATTCACAACCGTGAAAAAGTCTTGCTCGATTCTATAGTCGGATTGGAAACTTCTCTTTCTTTTGAGGTCGCTGAAAATCATCCAAATCCAGAAATATATATTAACGGTTGGGGAACGCAATGTAATTGATCCTACCAACATCTAACCTATCCACCCTAACTTCCTATGCACCTTTCGTGTCGTTCCCCTTCTTATTTCAAAGACATAGGTCCACCGGAGATTTTTGAAGGAATTCCAAGATTTCGCCCTAAACAAGTGCTACTTTGAGTTCTATGACAAGTGATTCTTACAAAAACTCTCTAATGGTCCACTTCTTCAAATTTAGGTTCTCTAGGGTGAGGCATTTGATTCACAACCGCGAAAAAAGACTAGCTTCGATTCTATAGCGGGATTGGAAACTTTTCTTTCTTTTGAGTTCGCTATTTGAAATCATCCACATCCGAAATATATATTAACGGTTGGGGAACGCAATGTAATTGATCCTACCAACATCTAACCTATCCACCCTAACTTCCTACGCACCTTTAGGTGTCGTTCCCCTTCTTGTTTCGGTATGTAGGTCCACCGGAGATTTTCAATGAATTCCAAGATTTCACTCTAAACAAGTGCTACTTTGAAGCCTATGACAAGTGATTCTTAGAAAAACTCTCTAATGGTCCACTTATTAAAATTTAGGTTCTCTAGGGTTAGGCATTTGATTCACAACCGCGAAAAAAAGTCTAGCTCGATTCTATAGCAGGGATTGGAAACTTCTCTTTCTTTTGAGTTCGCTGAAATTAGCGCCCGGCCATCTATTGTCACATCCGAAACATATATTAACGGTTGGGGAACGCAATGTAATTGATCCTACCAACATCTAACCTATCCACCCTAACTTCCTATGCACCTTTAGTGTCGTTCCCCTTCTTATTTCGATGTAGTAAGTCCACCGAGATTTTCGATGGAATTCCAAGATTTCGCCCCAAACAAGTGCTACTTTGAGGCCTATGATAAGTGATTCTCAGAAAAACTCTCTAATGGTCCACTTCTTCAAATTTAGGTTCTCAAGGGTGAGGCATTTGATTCACAACCGCGAAAAAGTCTAGCTCGATTCTATAGCCGGATTGGAAACTTCTCTTTGTTTTGAGTTCGCGCTGAAATTAGCGCCAGCAGTCTCTATTGTCACATCCAGAAGCATATATTAACCGTTGGGGAACGCAATGTAATTGATCCTACCAAAATCTAACCTATCCACCCTAACTTCCTATGCACCTTTCGTGTCGTTCCCCTTCTTATTTCAGTACGTAGGTCCACCAGAGATTTTCGATGGAATTCTAAAATTTCGCCCTAAACAAGTGCTACTTTGAGGCCTATGACAAGTGATTCTTGGAAAAACTCTATAATGGTCCACTTCTTCAAATTTAGGTTCTCAAGGGAGAGGCATTTGATTCACAACCGTGAAACAGTCTTGCTCGATTCTATAGTCGGATTGGAAACTTCACTTTCTTTTGAGGTCGCGCTGAAATCATCCAAATCCAGAAATATATATTAACGGTTGGGGAACGCAATGTAATTGATCCTACCAACATCTAACCTATCCACCCTAACTTCCTATGCACCTTTAGTGTCGTTCCCCTTCTTATTTTAGTCCATAGGTCCACCGAGAGATTTTTTGAAGGAATTCCAAGATTTCGCCCTAAACAAGTGCTACTTTGAAGCCTATGACAAGTGATTCTTAGAAAAACTCTCTAATGGTCCACTTATTAAAATTTAGGTTCTCTAGGGTTAGGCATTTGATTCACAACCGCGAAAAAAGTCTAGCTGGATTCTATAGCGGGATTGGAAACTTCTCTTTGTTTTTTGAGTTCGCTGAAAAATTAGCGCCGGCCTCTCTATTGTCACATCCGAAACATATATTAACGGTTGGGGAACGCAATGTAATTGATCCTACCAACATCTAACCTATCCACCCTAACTTCCTATGCACCTTTTGTGTCGTTCCCCTTCTTATTTCGATGACGTAGGTCCACCGGAGATTTTCGATGGAATTCCAAGATTTCGCCCCAAACAAGTGCTACTTTGAGGCCTATGACAAGTGATTCTCAGAAAAACTCTCTAATGGTCCACTTCTTCAAATTTAGGTTCTCTAGTGTGAGGCATTTGATTCACAACCGCGAAAAAGTCTAGCGCGATTCTATAGCCGGATTGGAAACTTCTCTTTCTTTTGAGTTCGCGCTGAAATCATCCACATCCAGAAATAGGTTCTCTAGGGTTAGGCATTTGATTCACAACCGCGAAAAAGTCTAGCCGGATTCTATAGCGAGGATTGGAAACTTCTCTTTTTTTTTTTGAGTTCGCGCTGAAATTAAGCGCCCGGTTGTCTCTATTGTCACATCCGAAACATATATTAACGGTTGGGGAACGCAATGTAATTGATCCTACCAACATCTAACCTATCCACCCTAACTTCCTATGCACCTTTAGGTATTGGATTCCCCTTCTTATTTCAGTACGTAGGTCCACCAGAGATTTTCGATGGAATTCCAAGATTTCGCCCCAAACAAATGCTACTTTGAGGCCTATGACAAGTGATTCTCAGAAAAACTCTCTAATGGTCCACTTCTTCAAATTTAGGCTCTCTAGGGTGAAGCATTTGATTCACAACCGCGAAAAAAAGTCTAGCTCGATTCTTGAGTTCTTCTCTTTGTTTTTTGAGTTCGCTGAAATCATCCACATCCATCCGTAAATATATATTAACGGTTGGGGAACCCAATGTAATTGATCCTACCAACATCTAACCTATCCACCCTAACTTCCTATGCACCTTTAGTGTCGTTCCCCTTCTTATTTCGGTACATAGGTCCACCGAGAGATTTTTGATGGAATTCCAAGATTTCGCCCCTAAACAAGTGCTACTTTGAGGCCTATGACAAGTGATTCTTACAAAAACTCTCTAATGGTCCACTTTCTTCAAATTTAGGTTCTCTAGGGTGAGGCATTTGATTCACAACCGCGAAAAGTCTAGCTCGATTCTATAGCCGGATTGGAAACTTCTCTTTTTTTTGAGTTCGCGCTGAAATCATCCACATCCGAAATATATATTAACGGTTGGGGAACGCAATGTAATTGATCCTACCAACATCTAACCTATCCACCCTAACTTCCTATGCCTTTTAGTGTCGTTCCCCTTCTTGTTTCGGTATGTAGGTCCACGAGATTTTTCAATGAATTCCAAGATTTCACTCTAAACAAGTGCTACTTTGAAGCCTATGACAAGTGATTCTTAGAAAAACTCTCTAATGGTCCACTTATTAAAATTTTGGTTCTCTAGGGTTAGGCATTTGATTCACAACCGCGAAAAAAGTCTAGCTCGATTCTATAGCGGGAATGGAAACTTCTCTTTGTTTTGAGTTCGCGCTGAAATTAGCGCCAGCCGATCTCTATTGTCACATCCGAAACATATATTAACCGTTGGGGAACGCAATGTAATTGATCCTACCAAATCTAACCTATCCACCCTAACTTCCTATGCACCTTTTTCGTGTTGTTCCCCTTCTTATTTCAAATGCATATAGGTCCACCGAGAGATTTTTCGATGGAATTCCAAGATTTAAGCCCCAAACAAGTGCTACTTTGAGGCCTATGACAAGTGATTCTTGAAAAACTCTCTAATGGTCCACTTCTTCAAATTTAGGTTCTCTAGGGTGAGGCATTTGATTCACAACCGCGAAAAAGTCTAGCTTCGATTCTATAGCCGGATTGGAAACTTCTCTTTCTTTTGAGTTCGCTTTGAAATCATCCACATCCGTCAATATATATATTAACGGTTGGGGAACCCAATGTAATTGATCCTACCAACATCTAACCTATCCACCCTAACTTCCTATGCACCTTTAGTAATCGTTCCCCTTCTTGTTTCAGTATGTAGGTCCACGAGAGATTTTCAATGAATTCAAAGATTTCACACTAAACAAGTGCTACTTTGAAGCCTATGACAAGTGATTCTTAGAAAAACTCTCTAATGGTCCACTTATTAAAATTTAGGTTCTCTAGGGTTAGGCATTTGATTCACAACCGCAAAAAGTCTAGCTCGATTCTATAGCGGGGATTGGAAACTTCTCTTTGTTTTGAGTTCGCGCTGAAATTAGCGCCGGCCGTCTCTATTGTCACATCCGGAAACATATATTAACCGTTGGGGAACGCAATGTAATTGATCCTACCAACATCTAACCTATCCACCCTAACTTCCTATGCACCTTTCGTGTCGTTCCCTTCTTATTTCGATGCGTAGGTCCACCGGAGATTTTCGATGGAATTCTAAGATTTCGCCCCAAAACAAGTGCTACTTTGAGGCCTATGACAAGTGATTCTTGGAAAAACTCTATAATGGTCCACTTCTTCAAATTTAGGTTCTCAAGGGTGAGGCATTTGATTCACAACCGTGAAAAAAGTCTTGCTTTCGATTCTATAGTCGGATTGGAAACTTCTCTTTCTTTTTTTGAGGTCGCCCTATAGCAAATCATCCAAATCCGTAAATATATATTAACGGTTGGGGAACGCAATGTAATTGATCCTACCAACATCTAACCTATCCACCCTAACTTCCTATGCACCTTTAGTGTGTCGTTCCCCTTCTTATTTCAGTACATAGGTCCACCGAGAGATTTTTGATGGAATTCCAAGATTTCGCCCTAAACAAGTGCTACTTTGAGGCCTATGACAAGTGATTCTTACAAAAACTCTCTAATGGTCCACTTCTTCAAATTTAGGTTCTCTAGGGTGAGGCATTTGATTCACAACCGCGAAAAAAGTCTAGCTTCGATTCTATAGCCGGATTGGAAACTTCTCTTTCTTTTGAGTTCGCTAAATGAAATCATCCACATCTAGAAATATATATTAACGGTTGGGGAACGCAATGTAATTGATCCTACCAACATCTAACCTATCCACCCTAACTTCCTATGTACCTTTAAATGTCGTTCCCCTTCTTGTTTCGGTATGTAGGTCCACCGCGTAGATTTTCAATGAATTCCAAGATTTCACTCTAAACAAGTGCTACTTTGAAGCCTATGACAAGTGATTCTTAGAAAAACTCTCTAATGGTCCACTTATTAAAATTTAGGTTCTCTAGGGTTAGGCATTTGATTCACAACCGCGAAAAAAGTCTAGCTCGATTCTATAGCGGGAATGGAAACTTCTCTTTGTTTTTTTGAGTTCGCGCTGAAATTAGCGCCCGGCAATCTCTATTGTCACATCCGAGAAACATATATTAACGGTTGGGGAACGCAATGTAATTGATCCTACCAACATCTAACCTATCCACCCTAACTTCCTATGCACCTTTCGTGTCGTTCCCCTTCTTATTTCAAGTACGTAGGTCCACCGAGATTTTCGATGGAATTCCAAGATTTCGCCCCAAACAAGTGCTACTTTGAGGCCTATTATAAGTGATTCTCAGAAAAACTCTCTAATGGTCCACTTCTTCAAATTTAGGTTCTCAAGGGTGAGGCATTTGATTCACAACCGCGAAAAAGTCTAGCTCGATTCTATAGCCGGATTGGAAACTTCTCTTTCTTTTTTGAGTTCGCTGAAATCATCCACATCCGTCAATATATATTATTAACGGTTGGGGAACGCAATGTAATTGATCCTACCAACATCTAACCTATCCACCCTAACTTCCTATGCACCTTTCGTGTCGTTCCCCTTCTTGTTTCGGTATGTAGGTCCACCACGGAGATTTTCAATGGAATTCTAAGATTTCACTCTAAACAACAAGTGCTACTTTGAAGCCTATGACAAGTGATTCTTAGAAAAACTCTCTAATGGTCCACTTATTAAAATTTAGGTTCTCTAGGGTTAGGCATTTGATTCACAACCGCGAAAAAAAGTCTAGCTCGATTCTATAGCGGGATTGGAAACTTCTCTTTGTTTTGAGTTCGGTCGCTGAAATTAAGCGCCCGGCAATCTCTATTGTCACATCCGAAAACATATATTAACGGTTGGGGAACGCAATGTAATTGATCCTACCAACATCTAACCTATCCACCCTAACTTCCTATGCACCTTTTATGTCGTTCCCCTTCTTATTTCGATGACGTAGGTCCACCGTAGATTTTTCGATGGAATTCCAAGATTTCGCCCCAAACAAGTGCTACTTTGAGGCCTATGACAAGTGATTCTTAAAAAACTCTCTAATGGTCCACTTCTTCAAATTTAGGTTCTCTAGGGTGAGGCATTTGATTCACAACCGCGAAAAAGTCTAGCTTCGATTCTATAGCCGGATTGGAAACTTCTCTTTGTTTTGAGTTCTTGAAATCATCCACATCCAGAAATAGGTTCTCTAGGGTTAGGCATTTGATTCACAACCGGGAAAAGTCTAATTGATTCTATAGCAACATTGGAAATTCTCTTTGTTTTGAGTTCCTGAAATTGCACCTTTTGTGTCTATTGTCACATCCGTAAACATATATTAACGGTTGGGGGAACGCAATGTAATTGATCCTACCAACATCTAACCTATCCACCCTAACTTCCTATGCACCTTTGACAAGTCGTTCCCCTTCTTATTTCAAATGGTCCACGTAGGTCCACCAGAGATTTTCGATGGAATTCTAAAATTTCAGCCCCTAAACAAGTGCTACTTTGAGGCCTATGACAAATGATTCTTGGAAAAACTCTATAATGGTCCACTTCTTCAAATTTAGGTTCTCAAGGGTTGAGGCATTTGATTCACAACCGTGAAAAAGTCTTGCTCGATTCTATAGTCGGATTGGAAACTTCTCTTTGTTTTGAGTTCGCTGAAATAGCGCCGCTGAAATCATCCAAATCCAGAAATATATATTAACGGTTGGGGAACGCAATGTAATTGATCCTACCAACATCTAACCTATCCACCCTAACTTCCTATGCACCTTTAGTGTCGTTCCCCTTCTTATTTCAATTACATAGGTCCACCGGAGATTTTTGAAGGAATTCCAAGATTTCGCCCCAAACAAGTGCTACTTTGAGGCCTATGACAAGTGATTCTTACAAAAACTCTCTAATGGTCCACTTCTTCAAATTTAGGTTCTCTAGGGTGAGGCATTTGATTCACAACCGCGAAAAAAAGTCTAGCTCGATTCTATAGCCGGATTGGAAACTTTTCTTTCTTTTGAGTTCGCGCTGAAATCATCCACATCCGTAAATATATATTAACGGTTGGGGAAACGCAATGTAATTGATCCTACCAACATCTAACCTATCCACCCTAACTTCCTACGTTACCTTTTCGTGTTGTTGCCCTTCTTGTTTGGTATGTAGGTCCACCGCGGAGATTTTCAATGAATTCAAAGATTTCACTCTAAACAAGTGCTACTTTGAAGCCTATGACAAGTGATTCTTAGAAAAACTCTCTAATGGTCCACTTATTAAAATTTAGGTTCTCTAGGGTTAGGCATTTGATTCACAACCGCGAAAAAAGTCTAGCTCGATTCTATAGCGAGGATTGGAAACTTCTCTTTGTTTTGAGTTCGCGCTGAAATTAGCGCCGGCCAGTCTCTATTGTCACATCCGAAAACATATATTAACGGTTGGGGAACGCAATGTAATTGATCCTACCAACATCTAACCTATCCACCCTAACTTCCTATGCACCTTTAGTGTCGTTCCCATTCTTATTTCAAAGCGTAGGTCCACTAGAGATTTTCGATGGAATTCCAAGATTTCGCCCCAAACAAGTGCTACTTTGAGGCCTATGACAAGTGATTCTTGGAAAAACTCTATAATGGTCCACTTCTTCAAATTTAGGTTCTCAAGGGTGAGGCATTTGATTCACAACCGTGAAAAAAAGTCTTGCTCGATTCTATAGTCGGATTGGAAACTTCTCTTTCTTTTGAGTTCGCTGAAAATCATCCAAATCTCTATTGTATATATTATATTAACCGTTGGGGAACGCAATGTAATTGATCCTACCAACATCTAACCTATCCACCCTAACTTCCTATGCACCTTTCGTGTCGTTCCCCTTCTTATTTTAGTACATAGGTCCACCAGAGATTTTTGAAGGAATTCCAAGATTTCGCCCTAAACAAGTGCTACTTTGAAGCCTATGACAAGTGATTCTTAGAAAAACTCTCTAATGGTCCACTTATTAAAATTTAGGTTCTCTAGGGTTAGGCATTTGATTCACAACCGCGAAAAAGTCTAGCTCGATTCTATAGCGGGATTGGAAACTTCTCTTTGTTTTGAGTTCGCTGAAATTAGCGCCGGCAATCTCTATTGTCACATCCGAAAACATATATTAACGGTTGGGGAACGCAATGTAATTGATCCTACCAACATCTAACCTATCCACCCTAACTTCCTATGCACCTTTTGTGTCGTTCCCCTTCTTATTTCATGCGTAGGTCCACCGTAGATTTTCGATGGAATTCCAAGATTTCGCCCCAAACAAGTGCTACTTTGAGGCCTATGACAAGTGATTCTCGGAAAAACTCTCTAATGGTCCACTTCTTCAAATTTAGGTTCTCTAGGGTGAGGCATTTGATTCACAACCAAAAAAGTCGAAAAAAAGTCTCTTTTGAGTTCGATTCTATAGCCTAGGATTGGAAACTTCTCTTTCTTTTGAGTTCGTTTGAAATCATCCACATCCATTAGGTTCTCTAGGGTTAGGCATTTGATTCTACCAACATCTAACCTAAACCCTAACTTCCTATGCACCTTTAGGTGTCGTTCCCCTTCTTATTTCATGTCTAGGTCCACGGATTCTATAAGGATTGGAAACTTCTCTTTGTTTTGAGTTCTTCAAATTTAGGCGCCAACTATCTCTATTGTCACATCCCAAACATATATTAAACGGTTGGGGAACGCAATGTAATTGTGATCCTACCAACATCTAACCTATCCACCCTAACTTCCTATGCACCTTTAGTGTCGTTCCCCTTCTTATTTCAATGCATAGGTCCACCAGAGATTTTTGATGGAATTCCAAGATTTCGCCCCAAACAAATGCTACTTTGAGGCCTATGACAAGTGATTCTCGAGAAAAACTCTCTAATGGTCCACTTCTTCAAATTTAGGCTCTCTAGGGTGAAGCATTTGATTCACAACCGCGAAAAAAGTCTAGCTCGATTCTTGAGTTGGAAACTTCTCTTTCTTTTGAAATCATCCACATCCGAAAATATATATTAACGGTTGGGGAACCCAATGTAATTGATCCTACCAACATCTAACCTATCCACCCTAACTTCCTACGTTACCTTTAGTGTTGTTGCCCTTCTTGTTTCGGTATGTAGGTCTACCGAGAAGATTTTCAATGAATTCAAAGATTTCACTCTAAACAAGTGCTACTTTGAAGCCTATGACAAGTGATTCTTAGAAAAACTCTCTAATGGTCCACTTATTAAAATTTAGGTTCTCTAGGGTTAGGTATTTGATTCACAACCGCAAAAAAGTCTAGCTCAATTCTATAGCGGGATTGGAAACTTCTCTTTGTTTTGAGTTCATATTTGAAATTAGCGCCGCGATCTCTATTGTCACATCCGAAAATATATATTAACCGTTGGGGAACGCAATGTAATTGATCCTACCAAAATCTAACCTATCCACCCTAACTTCCTATGCACCTTTAGTGTCGTTCCCCTTCTTATTTCATGCGTACGGGTCCACCAGAGATTTTCGATGGAATTCTAAAATTTAAGCCCCAAACAAGTGCTACTTTGAGGCCTATGACAAGTGATTCTTGGAAAAACTCTATAATGGTCCACTTCTTCAAATTTAGGTTCTCAAGGGTGAGGCATTTGATTCACAACCGTGAAAAAGTCTTGCTTCGATTCTATAGTCGGATTGGAAACTTCTCTTTCTTTTGAGGTCGCTGAAATCATCCAAATCCAGAAATATATATTAACGGTTGGGGAACGCAATGTAATTGATCCTACCAACATCTAACCTATCCACCCTAACTTCCTATGCACCTTTCGTTAATCGTTCCCCTTCTTATTTCAGTACATAGGTCCACCACGGAGAGATTTTTGAAGGAATTCCAAGATTTCACCCCTAAACAAGTGCTACTTTGAAGCCTATGACAAGTGATTCTTAGAAAAACTCTCTAATGGTCCACTTATTAAAATTTAGGTTCTCTAGGGTTAGGCATTTGATTCACAACCGAAAAAAAAGTCTAGCTCGATTCTATAGCGGGATTGGAAACTTCTCTTTGTTTTGAGTTCGCGCTGAAATTAGCGCCACATCTCTATTGTCACATCCGAAAACATATATTAACGGTTGGGGAATGCAATGTAATTGATCCTACCAACATCTAACCTATCCACCCTAACTTCCTATGCACCTTTCGTGTCGTTCCCCTTCTTATTTCAGTACGTAGGTCCACCAGAGATTTTCGATGGAATTCCAAGATTTCGCCCCAAACAAGTGCTACTTTGAGGCCTATGACAAGTGATTCTCAGAAAAACTCTCTAATGGTCCACTTCTTCAAATTTAGGTTCTCTAGTGTGAGGCATTTGATTCACAACCGCGAAAAAGTCTGGCGCGATTCTATAGCCGGATTGGAAACTTCTCTTTCTTTTGAGTTCGCGCTGAAATCATCCACATCCAGAAATAGGTTCTCTAGGGTTAGGCATTTGATTCACAACCGAAAAAGTCTAGCTGGATTCTATAGCAGGATTGGAAACTTCTCTTTGTTTTGAGTTCGCTGAAATTAGCGCCCGGTGATCTCTATTGTCACATCCGAAACATATATTAACGGTTGGGGAACCTGTAATTGATCCTACCAACATCTAACCTATCCACCCTAACTTCCTATGCACCTTTCGTGTCGTTCCCCTTCTTATTTCAGTACGTAGGTCCACCAGAGATTTTCGATGGAATTCCAAGATTTCGCCCCAAACAAATGCTACTTTGAGGCCTATGACAAGTGATTCTCAGAAAAAACTCTCTAATGGTCCACTTCTTCAAATTTAGGCTCTCTAGGGTGAAGCATTTGATTCACAACCCTTGAAAAAGTCTAGCTCGATTCTTGAGTTCGGAATGAAATCATCCACATCCGAAATATATATTAACGGTTGGGGGAACCCAATGTAATTGATCCTACCAACATCTAACCAATCCACCCTAACTTCCTATGCACCTTTAGTGTTGTTGCCCTTCTTGTTTCGGTATGTAGGTCCACCGAGATTTTTCAATGAATTCAAAGATTTCACCCTAAACAAGTGCTACTTTGAAGCCTATGACAAGTGATTCTTAGAAAAACTCTCTAATGGTCCACTTATTAAAATTTAGGTTCTCTAGGGTTAGGTATTTGATTCACAACCCAAAAAAGTCTAGCTCAATTCTATAGCGGGATTGGAAACTTCTCTTTGTTTTGAGTTCGCGCTGAAATTAGCGCATCCACACATCCGAAATATATATTAACCGTTGGGGAACGCAATGTAATTGATCCTACCAAAATCTAACCTATCCACCCTAACTTCCTATGCACCTTTAGGTGTCGTTCCCCTTCTTATTTCGATGCGTAGGTCCACCGTAGAGATTTTCGATGGAATTCTAAAATTTCACCCCTAAACAAGTGCTACTTTGAGGCCTATGACAAGTGATTCTTGGAAAAACTCTATAATGGTCCACTTCTTCAAATTTAGGTTCTCAAGGGTTAGGCATTTGATTCACAACCGTGAAAAAGTCTTGCTTCGATTCTATAGTCGGATTGGAAACTTCTCTTTTTGTTTTGAGGTCGCTAGCGCTAAGCACAGAAATCATCCAAATCCGAAATATATATTAACGGTTGGGGAACGCAATGTAATTGATCCTACCAACATCTAACCTATCCACCCTAACTTCCTATGCACCTTTCGTGTCGTTCCCCTTCTTATTTCAATACATAGGTCCACCGAGAGATTTTTTCGAAGGAATTCCAAGATTTCGCCCCAAACAAGTGCTACTTTGAAGCCTATGACAAGTGATTCTTAGAAAAACTCTCTAATGGTCCACTTCTTAAAATTTAGGTTCTCTAGGGTTAGGCATTTGATTCACAACCGCGAAAAAGTCTAGCTCGATTCTATAGCGGGATTGGAAACTTCTCTTTCTTTTGAGTTCGCGCTGAAATTAGCGCCCGGCAATCTCTATTGTCACATCCAGAAACATATATTAACGGTTGGGGAATGCAATGTAATTGATCCTACCAACATCTAACCTATCCACCCTAACTTCCTATGCACCTTTCGTGTCGTTCCCCTTCTTATTTCAGTACGTAGGTCCACCAGATTTTTTCAATGGAATTCCAAGATTTCGCCCCAAACAAGTGCTACTTTGAGGCCTATGACAAGTGATTCTTAGAAAAACTCTCTAATGGTCCACTTCTTCAAATTTAGGTTCTCTAGGGTGAGGCATTTGATTCACAACCGTCTAAAAGTCTCTATAGCGATTCTATAGCCGGATTGGAAACTTCTCTTTCTTTTTTAGTTCAACGCAATGAAATCATCCACATCCCTATCCAAAATAGGTTCTCTAGGGTTAGGCATTTGATTCACAACCGCGAAAAAACAAGTCTAGGCCTATTCTATAGCGATTTGGAAACTTCTCTTTGTTTTGAGTTCCTACCAAATTAGCGCCACTTGCTCTCTATTGTCACATCCGAAAACATATATTAACGGTTGGGGAAATCAATGTGTAATTGATCCTACCAACATCTAACCTATCCACCCTAACTTCCTATGCACCTTTAAATTGTCGTTCCCCTTCTTATTTCGATGCGTAGGTCCACGGAGATTTTTGATGGAATTCCAAGATTTCGCCCCAAACAAATGCTACTTTGAGGCCTATGACAAGTGATTCTTAGAAAAACTCTCTAATGGTCCACTTCTTCAAATTTAGGCTCTCTAGGGTGAAGCATTTGATTCACAACCCACCGAAAAAAAGTCTATTCTATAGCTCGATTTCTTTTGAGTTCGCGCTGAAATCATCCACATCCGAAATATATATTAACGGTTGGGGAACCCAATGTAATTGATCCTACCAACATCTAACCTAATCCACCCTAACTTCCTATGCACCTTTTCGTGTTGTTGCCCTTCTTGTTTCGGTATGTAGGTCCACGAGAGATTTTCAATGAATTCAAAGATTTCACTCTAAACAAGTGCTACTTTGAAGCCTATGACAAGTGATTCTTAGAAAAACTCTCTAATGGTCCACTTATTAAAATTTAGGTTCTCTAGGGTTAGGTATTTGATTCACAACCGCAAAAAAAGTCTAGCTCAATTCTATAGCGGATTGGAAACTTCTCTTTGTTTTGAGTTCGCTGAAATTAGCGCCCGGCCGATCTCTATTGTCACATCCGAAGCATATATTAACCGTTGGGGAACGCAATGTAATTGATCCTACCAAAATCTAACCTATCCACCCTAACTTCCTATGCACCTTTAGTGTCGTTCCCCTTCTTATTTCAAAGACGTAGGTCCACCGTAGATTTTCGATGGAATTCTAAAATTTCGCCCTAAACAAGTGCTACTTTGAGGCCTATGACAAGTGATTCTTGGAAAAACTCTATAATGGTCCACTTCTTCAAATTTAGGTTCTCAAGGGAGAGGCATTTGATTCACAACCGTGAAAAGTCTTGCTCGATTCTATAGTCGGATTGGAAACTTCTCTTTCTTTTGAGGTCGCTAAATCATCCAAATCCAGAAATATATATTAACGGTTGGGGAACGCAATGTAATTGATCCTACCAACATCTAACCTATCCACCCTAACTTCCTATGCACCTTTTTAGTGTCGTTCCCCTTCTTATTTCAGTACATAGGTCCACCAGAGATTTTTGAAGGAATTCCAAGATTTCGCCCTAAACAAGTGCTACTTTGAAGCCTATGACAAGTGATTCTTAGAAAAACTCTCTAATGGTCCACTTATTAAAATTTAGGTTCTCTAGGGTTAGGCATTTGATTCACAACCCTTGAAAAAGTCTAGCTGGATTCTATAGCGAGATTGGAAACTTCTCTTTGTTTTGAGTTCGCGCTGAAATTAGCGCCCGAAATCTCTATTGTCACATCTAGAAACATATATTAACGGTTGGGGAATGCAATGTAATTGATCCTACCAACATCTAACCTATCCACCCTAACTTCCTATGCACCTTTAGTGTCGTTCCCCTTCTTATTTCAATGACGTAGGTCCACCAGAGATTTTCGATGGAATTCCAAGATTTCGCCCCAAACAAGTGCTACTTTGAGGCCTATGACAAGTGATTCTCGGAAAAAACTCTCTAATGGTCCACTTCTTCAAATTTAGGTTCTCTAGTGTGAGGCATTTGATTCACAACCGCGAAAAAAAGTCTAGCGCGATTCTATAGCCGGATTGGAAACTCTTTGTTTTGAGTTCTCTTTCTTTTGAGTTCGCTAATGTAATTGATCCTAAATCATCCACATCCGATGCACCCTTCGTGTTCTCTAGGGTTAGGCATTTGATTCACAACCCCTAAAAAAAGTCTAGCTGGATTCTATAGCGGGGATTGGAAACTTCTCTTTGTTTTGAGTTCGCGCTGAAATTAGCGCCAACTCTCTATTGTCACATCCGTAAACATATATTAACGGTTGGGGAACGCAATGTAATTGATCCTACCAACATCTAACCTATCCACCCTAACTTCCTATGCACCTTTCGTGTCGTTCCCCTTCTTATTTCGATGCATGTAGGTCCACCGTAGATTTTCGATGGAATTCCAAGATTTCGCCCCAAACAAATGCTACTTTGAGGCCTATGACAAGTGATTCTCGAGAAAAACTCTCTAATGGTCCACTTCTTCAAATTTAGGCTCTCTAGGGTGAAGCATTTGATTCACAACCGCGAAAAAGCTTCGATTCTAGCTCGATTCTTGAGTTCTCTTTCTTTTTGAGTTCTGAAATCATCCACATCCGTAAATATATATTAACGGTTGGGGAACCCAATGTAATTGATCCTACCAACATCTAACCAATCCACCCTAACTTCCTATGCACCTTTAGTGTTTGTTGCCCTTCTTGTTTTGGTATGTAGGTCCACCGCGAGATTTTTTCAATGAATTCAAAGATTTCACTCTAAACAAGTGCTACTTTGAAGCCTATGACAAGTGATTCTTAGAAAAACTCTCTAATGGTCCACTTATTAAAATTTAGGTTCTCTAGGGTTAGGTATTTGATTCACAACCGCAAAAAGTCTAGCTCAATTCTATAGCGGGATTGGAAACTTCTCTTTGTTTTGAGTTCGCGCTGAAATTAGCGCCAGCAGTCTCTATTGTCACATCCAGAAGCATATATTAACCGTTGGGGAACGCAATGTAATTGATCCTACCAAAATCTAACCTATCCACCCTAACTTCCTATGCACCTTTAGTGTCGTTCCCTTCTTATTTCAATGACGTAGGTCCACGAGAGATTTTCGATGGAATTCTAAAATTTCGCCCTAAACAAGTGCTACTTTGAGGCCTATGACAAGTGATTCTTGGAAAAACTCTATAATGGTCCACTTCTTCAAATTTAGGTTCTCAAGGGAGAGGCATTTGATTCACAACCGTGAAAAAGTCTTGCTCGATTCTATAGTCGGATTGGAAACTTCTCTTTCTTTTGAGGTCGCTACTGAAATCATCCAAATCCAGAAATATATATTAACGGTTGGGGGAACGCAATGTAATTGATCCTACCAACATCTAACCTATCCACCCTAACTTCCTATGCACCTTTCGTGTCGTTCCCCTTCTTATTTCAATACATAGGTCCACCCGAGATTTTTTGAAGGAATTCCAAGATTTCGCCCCTAAACAAGTGCTACTTTGAAGCCTATGACAAGTGATTCTTAGAAAAACTCTCTAATGGTCCACTTATTAAAAATTTAGGTTCTCTAGGGTTAGGCATTTGATTCACAACCGCGAAAAAGTCTAGCTCGATTCTATAGCAGGATTGGAAACTTCTCTTTGTTTTGAGTTCGCGCTGAAATTAGCGCCCGGCAATCTCTATTGTCACATCTAGAAATATATATTAACGGTTGGGGAATGCAATGTAATTGATCCTACCAACATCTAACCTATCCACCCTAACTTCCTATGCACCTTTCGTGTCGTTCCCCTTCTTATTTCAATGCGTAGGTCCACCGGAGATTTTCGATGGAATTCCAAGATTTCGCCCCAAACAAGTGCTACTTTGAGGCCTATGACAAGTGATTCTCGAGAAAAACTCTCTAATGGTCCACTTCTTCAAATTTAGGTTCTCTAGTGTGAGGCATTTGATTCACAACCGCGAAAAAAGTCTGGCTTCGATTCTATAGCCGGATTGGAAACTTCTCTTTCTTTTTGAGTTCTAAATCATCCACATTCACATCATCCTACCAACATCTAACCTATCTAACTTCCACCCTAACTCGTTCCCCTTCTTGCACCTTTCCACCATGGAATTCCACATCTTATTTGAAATCGCCATGGAATTCCAAGATTTCTAGCAAACAAGTGCTATCCACATCTCTAATGGTCCAAAATTTAGGTTCTCTAGGGTTAGGCATTTGATTCACAACCGCGAAAAAGTCTAGCTGGATTCTATAGCGGGATTGGAAACTTCTCTTTGTTTTGAGTTCGCGCTGAAATTAGCGCCCGCCTCTCTATTGTCACATCCGAGAAATATATATTAACGGTTGGGGAACGCAATGTAATTGATCCTACCAACATCTAACCTATCCACCCTAACTTCCTATGCACCTTTCGTGTCGTTCCCCTTCTTATTTCAATGCATGTAGGTCCACCGAGATTTTCGATGGAATTCCAAGATTTCGCCCCAAACAAATGCTACTTTGAGGCCTATGACAAGTGATTCTTAAAAAACTCTCTAATGGTCCACTTCTTCAAATTTAGGTTCTCTAGGGTGAAGCATTTGATTCACAACCGCGAAAAAGTCTAGCTTGGAAACTTCTCTTCTTGAGTTCGCGCTGAAATCATCCACATCCGAAAATATATATTAACGGTTGGGGAACCCAATGTAATTGATCCTACCAACATCTAACCAATCCACCCTAACTTCCTATGCACCTTTTAGTGTTGTTGCCCTTCTTGTTTTTCAGTATGTAGGTCCACCGCGAGAGATTTTCAATGAATTCAAAGATTTCACTCTAAACAAGTGCTACTTTGAAGCCTATGACAAGTGATTCTTAGAAAAACTCTCTAATGGTCCACTTATTAAAATTTAGGTTCTCTAGGGTTAGGTATTTGATTCACAACCGCAAAAAAAGTCTAGCTCAATTCTATAGCGGGATTGGAAACTTCTCTTTGTTTTGAGTTCGCGGCTGAAATTAGCGCCCGGCCATCTATTGTCACATCCGAGAAGCATATATTAACCGTTGGGGAACGCAATGTAATTGATCCTACCAAAATCTAACCTATCCACCCTAACTTCCTATGCACCTTTCGTGTCGTTCCCCTTCTTATTTCATGCGTAGGTCCACCGAGATTTTCGATGGAATTCTAAAATTTCGCCCCTAAACAAGTGCTACTTTGAGGCCTATGACAAGTGATTCTTGGAAAAACTCTATAATGGTCCACTTCTTCAAATTTAGGTTCTCAAGGGAGAGGCATTTGATTCACAACCGTGAAACAGTCTTGCTCGATTCTATAGTCGGATTGGAAACTTCTCTTTCTTTTGAGGTCGCTGAAATCATCCAAATCCAGAAATATATATTAACGGTTGGGGAAACGCAATGTAATTGATCCTACCAACATCTAACCTATCCACCCTAACTTCCTATGCACCTTTCGTGTCGTTCCCCTTCTTATTTCAGGTACATAGGTCCACCGAGAGATTTTTGAAGGAATTCCAAGATTTCGCCCTAAACAAGTGCTACTTTGAAGCCTATGACAAGTGATTCTTAGAAAAACTCTCTAATGGTCCACTTATTAAAATTTAGGTTCTCTAGGGTTAGGCATTTGATTCACAACCGCGAAAAAAGTCTAGCTCGATTCTATAGCGGGATTGGAAACTTCTCTTTGTTTTGAGTTCGCGCTGAAATTAGCGCCAAGCAATCTCTATTGTCACATCCGAAACATATATTAACGGTTGGGGAATGCAATGTAATTGATCCTACCAACATCTAACCTATCCACCCTAACTTCCTATGCACCTTTAGTGTCGTTTCCCCTTCTTATTTCAATGCGTAGGTCCACCGTAGATTTTCGATGGAATTCCAAGATTTCGCCCCAAACAAGTGCTACTTTGAGGCCTATGACAAGTGATTCTTAAAAAACTCTCTAATGGTCCACTTCTTCAAATTTAGGTTCTCTAGGGTGAGGCATTTGATTCACAACCCAAAAAAAGTCCGGAAACGTTTTCTATAGCCGGATTGGAAACTTCTCTTTCTTTTGAGTTCAATGTAATTGATCCTACCAAATCATCCACATCCCTATGAATAGGTTCTCTAGGGTTAGGCATTTGATTCACAACCGCCCCAAAAAGTCTTTAGCCTATTTGGATTCTATAGCAGGATTGGAAACTTCTCTTTGTTTTGAGTTCGATTCACAACCGAAATTAGCGATTCACATTGTCACATCCGAAATATATATTAACGGTTGGGGGAACGCAATGTAATTGATCCTACCAACATCTAACCTATCCACCCTAACTTCCTATGCACCTTTAGTGTCGTTCCCTTCTTATTTCGAGATGTAGGTCCACCAGAGATTTTCAATGGAATTCCAAGATTTCGCCCCAAACAAATGCTACTTTGAGGCCTATGACAAGTGATTCTTAGAAAAACTCTCTAATGGTCCACTTCTTCAAATTTAGGCTTCTCTAGGGTGAAGCATTTGATTCACAACCGCGAAAAAAGTCTATAGCTCGATTCTTGAGTTTTGAGTTCGCTGAAATCATCCACATCCACATCCGGAATATATATTAACGGTTGGGGAACCCAATGTAATTGATCCTACCAACATCTAACCTATCCACCCTAACTTCCTACGCACCTTTTCGTGTTGTTGCCCTTCTTGTTTCGGTATGTAGGTCCACCGCGGAGATTTTCAATGAATTCAAAGATTTCACTCTAAACAAGTGCTACTTTGAAGCCTATGACAAGTGATTCTTAGAAAAACTCTCTAATGGTCCACTTATTAAAATTTAGGTTCTCTAGGGTTAGGTATTTGATTCACAACCGCAAAAAAAAGTCTAGCTCAATTCTATAGCGGATTGGAAACTTCTCTTTGTTTTGAGTTCGCTGAAATTAGCATCCTCTATTGTCACATCCGAGAAGCATATATTAACCGTTGGGGGAACGCAATGTAATTGATCCTACCAAAATCTAACCTATCCACCCTAACTTCCTATGCACCTTTTAGTGTCGTTCCCCTTCTTATTTCAATGCGTAGGTCCACGGAGATTTTTGATGGAATTCTAAAATTTCGCCCTAAACAAGTGCTACTTTGAGGCCTATGACAAGTGATTCTTGGAAAAACTCTATAATGGTCCACTTCTTCAAATTTAGGTTCTCAAGGGAGAGGCATTTGATTCACAAATCCGTGAAAAAAGTCTTGCTCGATTCTATAGTCGGATTGGAAACTTCTCTTTCTTTTGAGGTCGCGCTGAAATCATCCAAATCCGTAAATATATATTAACGGTTGGGGAACGCAATGTAATTGATCCTACCAACATCTAACCTATCCACCCTAACTTCCTATGCACCTTTAGTGTCGTTCCCTTCTTATTTCAATATGTAGGTCCACCAGAGAGATTTTTGAAGGAATTCCAAGATTTCGCCCTAAACAAGTGCTACTTTAAAGCCTATGACAAGTGATTCTTAGAAAAACTCTCTAATGGTCCACTTATTAAAATTTAGGTTCTCTAGGGTTAGGCATTTGATTCACAACCCGAAAAAGTCTAGCTCGATTCTATAGCGAGGATTGGAAACTTCTCTTTGTTTTGAGTTCGCGAAATTAGCGCCCGGCAATCTCTATTGTCACATCGAGAAACATATATTAACGGTTGGGGAACGCAATGTAATTGATCCTACCAACATCTAACCTATCCACCCTAACTTCCTATGCACCTTTAGGTGTCGTTCCCCTTCTTATTTCGATGCGTGTAGGTCCACCAGAGATTTTCGATGGAATTCCAAGATTTCGCCCCAAACAAGTGCTACTTTGAGGCCTATGATAAGTGATTCTCGGAAAAAACTCTCTAATGGTCCACTTCTTCAAATTTAGGTTCTCAAGGGTGAGGCATTTGATTCACAACCCGCAAAAAAAGTCTAGCTCGATTCTATAGCGGGATTGGAAACTTCTCTTTGTTTTGAGTTCGGGCTGAAATTAGCGCCCGCCGATCTCTATTGTCACATCCAGAAGCATATATTAACCGTTGGGGAACGCAATGTAATTGATCCTACCAAAATCTAACCTATCCACCCTAACTTCCTATGCACCTTTCGTGTCGTTCCCCTTCTTATTTCAGTACGTAGGTCCACCAGAGATTTTCGATGGAATTCTAAAATTTCGCCCTAAACAAGTGCTACTTTGAGGCCTATGACAAGTGATTCTTGGAAAAACTCTATAATGGTCCACTTCTTCAAATTTAGGTTCTCAAGGGAGAGGCATTTGATTCACAACCGTGAAACAGTCTTGCTCGATTCTATAGTCGGATTGGAAACTTCTCTTTCTTTTGAGGTCGCGCTGAAATCATCCAAATCCAGAAATATATATTAACGGTTGGGGAACGCAATGTAATTGATCCTACCAACATCTAACCTATCCACCCTAACTTCCTATGCACCTTTCGTGTCGTTCCCCTTCTTATTTCAGTACATAGGTCCACCAGAGATTTTTGAAGGAATTCCAAGATTTCGCCCTAAACAAGTGCTACTTTGAAGCCTATGACAAGTGATTCTTAGAAAAACTCTCTAATGGTCCACTTATTAAAATTTAGGTTCTCTAGGGTTAGGCATTTGATTCACAACCGCGAAAAAGTCTAGCTCGATTCTATAGCAGGATTGGAAACTTCTCTTTGTTTTGAGTTCGCTGAAATTAGCGCCATCTCTATTGTCACATCCAGAAACATATATTAACGGTTGGGGAACGCAATGTAATTGATCCTACCAACATCTAACCTATCCACCCTAACTTCCTATGCACCTTTCGTGTCGTTCCCCTTCTTATTTCAGTACGTAGGTCCACCAGAGATTTTCGATGGAATTCCAAGATTTCGCCCCAAACAAGTGCTACTTTGAGGCCTATGACAAGTGATTCTCAGAAAAACTCTCTAATGGTCCACTTCTTCAAATTTAGTCCACTTCTTCAAATTTAAAAAGGTTCTCTAGGGTTGAGCATTTGATTCTATCCACATCCGAAAAGGTTCTCTAGGGTTAGGCATTTGATTCACAACCCTTGAAAAAGTCTATTCTATAGCAGGATTGGAAACTTCTCTTTGTTTTGAGTTCGCGCTGAAATTATCCCTCTATTGTCACATCCGAGAAATATATATTAACGGTTGGGGAACGCAATGTAATTGATCCTACCAACATCTAACCTATCCACCCTAACTTCCTATGCACCTTTAAATGTCGTTCCCCTTCTTATTTCAAGACGTAGGTCCACCGAGATTTTCGATGGAATTCCAAGATTTCGCCCCAAACAAATGCTACTTTGAGGCCTATGACAAGTGATTCTTAGAAAAACTCTCTAATGGTCCACTTCTTCAAATTTAGGTTCTCTAGGGTGAAGGCATTTGATTCACAACCCCTTGAAAAAAAGTCTAGCTCGATTCTATAGTTCGATTGGAAATTCAGTCCAATTAGAAATCATCCACATATATATTAACGGTTGGGGAACCCAATGTAATTGATCCTACCAACATCTAACCAATCCACCCTAACTTCCTACGTACCTTTCGTGTTGTTCCCCTTCTTGTTTCGGTATGTAGGTCGACACAGAGATTTTCAATGAATTCAAAGATTTCACTCTAAACAAGTGCTACTTTGAAGCCTATGACAAGTGATTCTTAGAAAAACTCTCTAATGGTCCACTTATTAAAATTTAGGTTCTCTAGGGTTAGGTATTTGATTCACAACCGCAAAAAAGTCTAGCTCAATTCTATAGCAGGATTGGAAACTTCTCTTTGTTTTGAGTTCGCGCTGAAATTAGCGCCAGCAGTCTCTATTGTCACATCCAGAAGCATATATTAACCGTTGGGGAACGCAATGTAATTGATCCTACCAAAATCTAACCTATCCACCCTAACTTCCTATGCACCTTTAGTGTCGTTCCCCTTCTTATTTCAAGACGTAGGTCCACCGAGATTTTTCGATGGAATTCTAAAATTTCGCCCCTAAACAAGTGCTACTTTGAGGCCTATGACAAGTGATTCTTGGAAAACCTCTATAATGGTCCACTTCTTCAAATTTAGGTTCTCAAGGGTGAGGCATTTGATTCACAACCGTGAAAAAGTCTTGCTCGATTCTATAGTCGGATTGGAAACTTCTCTTTCTTTTGAGGTCGCTACCGAAATCATCCAAATCCAGAAATATATATTAACGGTTGGGGGAATGCAATGTAATTGATCCTACCAACATCTAACCTATCCACCCTAACTTCCTATGCACCTTTCGTGTCGTTCCCCTTCTTATTTTCGGTACATAGGTCCACCGAGAGATTTTTGAAGGAATTCCAAGATTTCACCCTAAACAAGTGCTACTTTGAAGCCTATGACAAGTGATTCTTAGAAAAACTCTCTAATGGTCCACTTATTAAAATTTAGGTTCTCTAGGGTTAGGCATTTGATTCACAACCGCGAAAAGTCTAGCTCGATTCTATAGCGGGATTGGAAACTTCTCTTTGTTTTGAGTTCGCGCTGAAATTAAGCGCCCAGCAATCTCTATTGTCACATCCGAGAAACATATATTAACGGTTGGGGGAATGCAATGTAATTGATCCTACCAACATCTAACCTATCCACCCTAACTTCCTATGCACCTTTCGTGTCGTTCCCTTATTTCGATGCGTAGGTCCACCCGAGATTTTCGATGGAATTCCAAGATTTAAGCCCCAAACAAGTGCTACTTTGAGGCCTATGACAAGTGATTCTTAGAAAAACTCTCTAATGGTCCACTTCTTCAAATTTAGGTTCTCTAGGGTGAGGCATTTGATTCACAACCCCTTAGCAAAAAAGTCCGGCGCGATTCTATAGCTTGAAACTTCTTTTCTTTTGAGTTCGGAAATCATCCAATATCCAGAAATAGGTTTCTAGGGTTAGGCATTTGATTCACAACCGCTTGAAAAAGTCTTCAGCCAAGATTCTATAAACAAGTGCTACTTTCGATATGGAAATTCAGTTCTCTAGGGTTAGAAATTAGCGCTATAGCTTGGAAACTTCTCTTTGTTTGAGTTGGCGCTGTCACATCCGAAACATATATTAACGGTTGGGGGAGCAAATTGATCCTACCAACATCTAACCTATCCACCCTAACTTCCTATGCACCTTTAGGTCGTTCCCCTTCTTATTTCAGTACGTAGGTCCACCAGAGATTTTTCGATGGAATTCCAAGATTTCGCCCCAAACAAATGCTACTTTGAGGCCTATGACAAGTGATTCTCGGAAAAACTCTCTAATGGTCCACTTCTTCAAATTTAGGTTCTCAAGGGTGAGGCATTTGATTCACAACCGCGAAAAAGTCTAGCTTTCGATTCTATGAGTTCTCTTTCTTTTTTGAGTTCGCTGAAATCATCCACATCCGAAATATATATTAACGGTTGGGGAACCCAATGTAATTGATCCTACCAACATCTAACCAATCCACCTAACTTCCCCTCATTACCTTTCGTGTTGTTACCCTTCTTGTTTCGGTATGTAGGTCGACCAGAGATTTTCAATGAATTCAAAGATTTCACTCTAAACAAGTGCTACTTTGAAGCCTATGACAAGTGATTCTTAGAAAAACTCTCTAATGGTCCACTTATTAAAATTTAGGTTCT
>JADLZK010000238.1:0-196896 GCA_015847255.1 Hyparrhenia diplandra | reverse complement strand
GTTCTATAGGGTTAGGCATTTGATTCCACATCCGCAAAAAGTCTAGCTCGATTCTATCGCCGGATTGGAAACTTCTCTTTGTTCGTAGTTCGCGCTGAAATCAACGCCGGCCAGTCCCTAGTGTCACATCGAGAAACATATATTAACGGTTGGCGAACGCATATGTAATTGATCCTACCATCATCTAACCTATCCACCTAACTTCCTATGTGCCTTTCGTGTCGTTACCCTTCTTGTTTCGGTTCGTAGGTCGACATAGAGATTTTTGATGGAATTCTAAGATTTCACTCTAAACAAGTGCTACTTTGAGTTCAAAAAAAAAAAAAAAACAAGTGCTACTTTTTCGGCCTATGGCAAGTGATTCTTAGAAAAACTCTCTAATGGTCCACTTGTTCCAATTTAGGTTCTCTAGGGCGAGGCATTTGATTCCACAACCGCGAAAAAGTCTAGCTCGATTCTATCGCCGGATTGGAAACTTCTCTTTATTTTGAGTTCGCTGAAATCAACGCCCGGCGGTCCCTAATGTCACATCCAAAACATATATTAACGGTTGGGGAAGCGAATTTAATTGATCCAACCATCATCTAACCTATCCACCCTAACTTCCTATGTACCTTTAGTGTATCGTTCCCTTCTTGTTTCGGTTCGTTAGGTGGACACCGCAGTTTTCGATGGAATTCCAAGATTTCACTCTAAACAAGTGCTACTTTGAGACCTATGGCAAGTGATTCTTAGAAAAACACTCTAATGGTCCACTTGTTCAAATTTAGGTTCTCTAGGATGAGGCATTTGATTCCACAACCGCAAAAAAAGTCTAGCTTCGATTCTATCGCCGGATTGGAAACTTCTCTTTGTTTTGAGTTCGCGCTGAAATCAACGCCGGCCGGTCCCCTAATGTCACATCTAGAAACATATATTAACGGTTGGGGAGCGCCAATGTAATTGATCCTACCATCATCTAACCTATCCACCTAACTTCACTATATGTACCTTTTTAGTGCCGTTCCCCTTCTTGTTTCGGTTCGTTGGTCGACATAGAGATTTTTCGATGGAATTCCAAGATTTCACTCTAAACAAGTGCTACTTTGAGGCCTATGGCAAGTGATTCATAGAAAAACTCTCTAATGGTCCACTTGTTCAAATTTAAGTTCTATAGGGTTAGGCATTTGATTCCACATCCGCAAAAAAGTCTAGCTCGATTCTATCGCCCGGATTGGAAACTTCTCTTTGTTTTGAGTTCGCGCTGAAATCAACGCCCGGCAGGTCCCCTAATGTCACATCCGAAACATATATTAACGGTTGGGAACGCAATGTAATTGATCCTACCATCATCTAACCTATCACCCTAACTTCCTATGTGCCTTTGATTGTCGTTACCCTTCTTGTTTTCTCTTTGTTCATAGGTCGACATAGAGATTTTTGATGGAATTCTAAGATTTCACTCTAAACAAGTGCTACTTTTGAGTTCAAAAAAAAAAAAAAAGTGCCTAGGCCTATGGCAAGTGATTCTTAGAAAAACTCTCTAATGGTCCACTTGTTCAAATTTAGGTTCTCTAGGGTGAGGCATTTGATTCCACAACTGCAAAAAAGTCTAGCTTCGATTCTATCGCGGATTGGAAACTTCTCTTTGTTTTGAGTTCGCGCTGAAATCAACGCCCGGCCGATCCCCTAATGTCACATCGAAAAATATATATTAACGGTTGGGGAACGCAATGTAATTGATCAACCATCATCTAACCTATCCACCCTAACTTCCTATGTACCTTTCGGTAATCGTTCCCCTTCTTGTTTTTCGGTTAGTTTGGTCGACACACAGATTTTTCGATGGAATTCCAAGATTTCACTCTAAACAAGTGCTACTTTGAGACCTATGGCAAGTGATTCTTAGAAAAACACTCTAATGGTCCACTTGTTCAAATTTAGGTTCTCTAGGGTGAGGCATTTGATTCCACAACCGCAAAAAAGTCTAGCTCGATTCTATCGCCGGATTGGAAACTTCTCTTTGTTTTGAGTTCGCGAAATCAACGCCAGGCAGTCCCTAATGTCACATCTAGAAACATATATTAACGGTTGGGGAACATAATGTAATTGATCCAACCATCATCTAACCTATCCACCCTAACTTCCTATGTACCTTTCACTGTCGTTCCCCTTCTTGTTTTTAGGTTCGTAGGTCGACACCGAGATTTTTGATGGAATTCCAAGATTTCACTCTAAACAAGTGCTACTTTGAGGCCTATGGCAAGTGATTCTTAGAAAAACTCTCTAATGGTCCACTTGTTCAAATTTAGGTTCTCTAGGGTGAGGCATTTGATTCCACAACCGCAAAAAAAAAGAGCTCGATTCTATCGCGGATTGGAAACTTCTCTTTGTTTTGTAGTTCGCGCTGAAATCAACGCCCCGCCAGTCCCCTAATGTCACATCCAGAAACATATATTAACGGTTGGGGAACGCAATGTAATTGATCCTACCATCATCTAACCTATCCACCCTAACTTCCTGTGTACCTTTCGTGCCGTTCCCCTTCTTGTTTCGGTTCGTTGGTCGACATAGAGATTTTCGATGGAATTCCAAGATTTCACTCTAAACAAGTGCTACTTTGAGGCCTATGGCAAGTGATTCATAGAAAAACTCTCTAATGGTCCACCTGTTCAAATTTAAGTTCTATAGGGTTAGGCATTTGATTCCACATCCGCAAAAAAGTCTAGCTCGATTCTATCGCCGGATTGGAAACTTCTCTTTGTTCGTAGTTCGCGCTGAAATCAACGCCAGCAGTCCCTAATGTCACATCCCGAAACATATATTAACGGTTGGCGAACGCAATGTAATTGATCCTACCATCATCTAACCTATCCACCCTAACTTCCTATGTGCCTTTCGTGTCGTTACCCTTCTTGTTTCGGTTCGTAGGTCGACATAGAGATTTTTGATGGAATTCTAAGATTTCACTCTAAACAAGTGCTACTTTGAGGCCTATGGCAAGTGATTCTTAGAAAAACACTCTAATGGTCCACTTGTTCGAATTTAGGTTCTCTAGGGCGAGGCATTTGATTCAACAACCGCGAAAAAAAGTCTAGCTCGATTCTATCGCCGGTTTGGAAACTTCTCTTTGTTTTTTGAGTTCGCGCTGAAATCAACGCCCGGCGATCCCTAATGTCACATCTAGAAACATATATTAACGGTTGGGGAGCGCAATGTAATTGATCCTACCATCATCTAACCTATCCACCTAACTTCCTATGTACCTTTAGGTGTGGTTCCCCTTCTTGTTTTGGTTCGTTTGGTCGACACGAGAGATTTTCGATGGAATTTCAAGATTTCACTCTAAACAAGTTCTACTTTGAGGCCTATGGCAAGTGATTCTTAGAAAAACTCTCTAATGGTCCACTTGTTGAAATTTAGGTTCTCGAGGGCAAGGCATTTGATTCCACAAACGCGAAAAAGTCTAGCTCGATTCTATCGCGGATTGGAAACTTCTCTTTGTTTTTGAGTTCACGCTGAAATCAACGCCCGGCCGATCCCTAATGTCACATCTAGAAATATATATTAACGGTTGGGGAACGCAATGTAATTGATCCAACCATCATCTAACCTATCCACCCTAACTTCCTATGTACCTTTAGTGCCGTTCCCCCTTCTTGTTTCGGTTCGTTTGTCGACATAGAGATTTTTCGATGGAATTCCAAGATTTCACTCTAAACAAGTGCTACTTTGAGGCCTATGGCAAGTGATTCATAGAAAAACTCTCTAATGGTCCATCTGTTCAAATTTAAGTTCTATAGGGTTAGGCATTTGATTCCACATCAGCAAAAAAGTCTAGCTCGATTCTATCGCCGGATTGGAAACTTCTCTTTGTTCGTAGTTCACGCTGAAATCAACGCTAGCAGTCCCTAATGTCACATCCCGAAACATATATTAACGGTTGGCAAACGCAATGTAATTGATCCTACCATCATCTAACCTATCCACCCTAACTTCCTATGTGCCTTTCGTGTCGTTACCCTTCTTGTTTCGGTTCGTAGGTCGACATAGAGATTTTTTGATGGAATTCTAAGATTTCACTCTAAACAAGTGCTACTTTGAGTTCAAAAAAAAAAAAAAAAAAGCTACTTTGAGGCCTATGGCAAGTGATTCTTAGAAAAACTCTCTAATGGTCCACTTGTTCAAATTTAGGTTCTCTAGGGCAAGGCATTTGATTCCACAACCGCGAAAAAGTCTAGCTCGATTCTATCACCGGATTGGAAACTTCTCTTTGTTTTTGAGTTCGCGCTGAAATCAACGCCCGGCGATCCCTAATGTCACATCGAGAAATATATATTAACGGTTGGGGAAGCGCAATGTAATTGATCAACCATCATCTAACCTATCCACCCTAACTTCCTATGTACCTTTAGTGTGCGTTCCCCTTCTTGTTTTAGGTTCGTTGGTCGACATAGAGATTTTCGATGGAATTCCAAGATTTCACTCTAAACAAGTGCTACTTTGAGGCCTATGGCAAGTGATTCATAGAAAAACTCTCTAATGGTCCACTTGTTCAAATTTAAGTTCTATAGGGTTAGGCATTTGATTCCACATCCGCAAAAAAGTCTAGCTCGATTCTATCGCGGATTGGAAACTTCTCTTTGTTTTGAGTTCGGCGCTGAAATCAACGCCCGGCGGTCCCTAATGTCACATCCGAAACATATATTAACGGTTGGCGAAGGCAATGTAATTGATCCTACCATCATCTAACCTATCCACCCTAACTTCCTATGTGCCTTTCGTGTCGTTACCCTTCTTGTTTCGGGTTCGTAGGTCGACATAGAGAGTTTTGATGGAATTCTAAGATTTCACTCTAAACAAGTGCTACTTTGAGGCCTATGGCAAGTGATTCTTAGAAAAACTCTCTAATGGTCCACTTGTTCAAATTTAAGTTCTATAGGGTTAGGCATTTGATTCCACATCCGCAAAAAAAAGTCTAGCTCGATTCTATCGCCGGATTGGAAACTTCTCTTTGTTTTGAGTAGTTCGCTGAAAATCAGCGCCCCGGCCGGTCCCTAATGTCACATCCGAGAAACATATATTAACGGTTGGGGAGCGCAATGTAATTGATCCTACCATCATCTAACCTATCCACCCTAACTTCCTATATGCCTTTCCTTTTAGTCGTTTCCCCTTCTTGTTTCGGTTCGTTGATGGAATTCTAAGATTTCACTCTAAACAATTCTAAGATTTCAAAAAAAACAAGTGCTACTTTGAGGCCTATGGCAAGTGATTCTTAGAAAAACTCTCTAATGGTCCACTTGTTCAAATTTAGGTTCTCTAGGGCGAGGCATTTGATTCCACAACCGCGAAAAAGTCTAGCTTCGATTCTATCGCGCGGATTGGAAACTTCTCTTTGTTTTGAGTTCGCTGAAATCAACGCCCGGCCGATCCCTAATGTCACATCCGAAACATATATTAACGGTTGGGGAGCGCAATGTAATTGATCCAACCATCATCTAACCTATCCACCCTAACTTCCTATGTGCCTTTCAGTGTCGTTCCCCTTCTTGTTTCGGTTCGTTTGGTCGACACATAGAGATTTTCGATGGAATTCCAAGATTTCACTCTAAACAAGTTCTACTTTGAGGCCTATGGCAAGTGATTCTTAGAAAAACTCTCTAATGGTCCACTTGTTCAAATTTAGGTTCTCTAGGGTTGAGGCATTTGATTCCACAAACGCAAAAAAGTCTAGCTCGATTCTATCGCCGGATTGGAAACTTCTCTTTGTTTTGAGTTCGCGCTGAAATCAACGCCCGGCCGATCCCTAATGTCACATCTAGAAATATATATTAACGGTTGGGGAACATAATGTAATTGATCCTACCATCATCTAACCTATCCACCCTAACTTCCTATGTACCTTTCGTGCCGTTCCCCTTCTTGTTTTGGTTCGTTGGTCGACATAGAGATTTTTCGATGGAATTCAAGATTTCACTCTAAACAAGTGCTACTTTGAGGCCTATGGCAAGTGATTCATAGAAAAACTCTCTAATGGTCCACTTGTTCAAATTTAAGTTCTATAGGGTTAGGCATTTGATTCCACATCCGCAAAAAAGTCTAGCTCGATTCTATCGCGGATTGGAAACTTCTCTTTGTTCGTAGTTCGCGCTGAAATCAACGCCCGGCCGGTCCCTAATGTCACATCCCGAAACATATATTAACGGTTGGCGAACGCAAATGTAATTGATCCTACCATCATCTAACCTATCCACCCTAACTTCCTATGTGCCTTTCGTGTCGTTACCCTTCTTGTTTTTCGGTTCGTAGGTCGACATAGAGATTTTTGATGGAATTCTAAGATTTCACTCTAAACAAGTGCTACTTTGAGTTCAAAAAAAAAAAAAAAAAAACAAGCCTTTGAGGCCTATGGCAAGTGATTCTTAGAAAAACTCTCTAATGGTCCACTTGTTCAAATTTAGGTTCTCTAGGGGCAAGGCATTTGATTCCACAACCGCGAAAAAAGTCTAGCTCGATTCTATCGCGGATTGGAAACTTCTCTTTGTTTTGAGTTCGCGCTGAAATCAACGCCCGGCAGTCCCTAATGTCACATCTAGAAACATATATATTAACGGTTGGGGAACGCAATGTAATTGATCCAACCATCATCTAACCTATCCACCCCTAACTTCCTATGTACCTTTCTGTCGTTCCCCTTCTTGTTTCGGTTCGTAGGTCGACACAGAGATTTTTCGATGGAATTCCAAGATTTCACTCTAAACAAGTGCTACTTTGAGGCCTATGGCAAGTGATTCTTAGAAAAACTCTCTAATGGTCCACTTGTTCAAATTTAGGTTCTCTAGGGTGAGGCATTTGATTCCACAACCGCAAAAAAAGTCTAGCTCGATTCTATCGCGGATTGGAAACTTCTCTTTGTTTTGAGTTCGCGCTGAAATCAACGCCCGGCCGGTCCCTAATGTCACATCTAGAAACATATATAAACGGTTGGGGAACGCAATGTAATTGATCCTACCATCATCTAACCTATCCACCCTAACTTCCTATGTACCTTTTTCGTGCCGTTCCCCTTCTTGTTTTTAGGTTCGTTGGTCGACATAGAGATTTTCGATGGAATTCAAGATTTCACTCTAAACAAGTGCTACTTTGAGGCCTATGGCAAGTGATTCATAGAAAAACTCTCTAATGGTCCACTTGTTCAAATTTAAGTTCTATAGGGTTAGGCATTTGATTCCACATCCGCAAAAAAGTCTAGCTCGATTCTATCGCGGATTGGAAACTTCTCTTTGTTTTTGTTCAGCGCTGAAATCAACGCCGGCCAGTCCCCTAATGTCACATCCGAAACATATATTAACGGTTGGGGAACGCAATGTAATTGATCCTACCATCATCTAACCTATCCACCCTAACTTCCTATGTGCCTTTTCGTGTCGTTACCCTTCTTGTTTCGGTTCGTAGGTCGACATAGAGATTTTTATGGAATTCTAAGATTTCACTCTAAACAAGTGCTACTTTGAGGCCTATGGCAAGTGATTCTTAGAAAAACTCTCTAATGGTCCACTTGTTCAAATTTAGGTTCTCTAGGGTTAGGCATTTGATTCCACAACCGTAAAAAGTCTAGCTCGATTCTATCGCGGTTTGGAAACTTCTCTTTGTTTTGAGTTCGCTGAAATCAACGCCCGCCAGTCCCTAATGTCACATCTAGAAACATATATTAACGGTTGGGGAGCGCCAATGTAATTGATCCTACCATCATCTAACCTATCCACCCTAACTTCCTATGTACCTTTAGTGTCGTTCCCCTTCTTGTTTTTGGTTCGTTGGTCGACACGAGAGATTTTTGATGGAATTCAAGATTTCACTCTAAACAAGTGCTACTTTGAGGCCTATGGCAAGTGATTCTTAGAAAAACTCTCTAATGGTCCACTTGTTGAAATTTAGGTTCTCTAGGGCAAGGCATTTGATTCCACAACAGCGAAAAAGTCTAGCTTCGATTCTATCGCGGATTGGAAACTTCTCTTTGTTTTGAGTTCGGCGCTGAAATCAACGCCCGGCCGGTCCATAATGTCACATCTAGAAACATATATTAACGGTTGGGGAGCGCAATGTAATTGATCCAACCATCATCTAACCTATCCACCCTAACTTCCTATGTACCTTTAGTGCCGTTCCCTTCTTGTTTCGGTTCGTTGGTCGACATAGAGATTTTCGATGGAATTCCAAGATTTCACTCTAAACAAGTGCTACTTTGAGGCCTATGGCAAGTGATTCATAGAAAAACTCTCTAATGGTCCACTTGTTCAAATTTAAGTTCTATAGGGTTAGGCATTTGATTCCACATCAGCAAAAAAGTCTAGCTTCGATTCTATCGCGGATTGGAAACTTCTCTTTGTTTTGTAGTTCACGCTGAAATCAACGCCAGCAGTCCCTAATGTCACATCCCGAAACATATATTAACGGTTGGCGAACGCAATGTAATTGATCCTACCATCATCTAACCTATCCACCCTAACTTCCTATGTGCCTTTCGTGTCGTTACCCTTCTTGTTTCGGTTCGTAGGTCGACATAGAGATTTTTGATGGAATTCTAAGATTTCACTCTAAACAAGTGCTACTTTGAGTTCAAAAAAAAAAAAAAAACAAGTACTTTGAGGCCTATGGCAAGTGATTCTTAGAAAAACTCTCTAATGGTCCACTTGTTCAAATTTAGGTTCTCTAGGGCAAGGCATTTGATTCCACAACCGCGAAAAAGTCTAGCTTCGATTCTATCACGGATTGGAAACTTCTCTTTGTTTTGAGTTCGCGCTGAAATCAACGCCCGGCGGTCCTAATGTCACATCCAGAAATATATATTAACGGTTGGGGAACGCAATGTAATTGATCCAACCATCATCTAACCTATCCACCCTAACTTCCTGTGTACCTTTCGTGCCGTTCCCCTTCTTGTTTCGGTTCGTTGGTCGACATAGAGATTTTCGATGGAATTCTAAGATTTCACTCTAAACAAGTGCTACTTTGAGGCCTATGGCAAGTGATTCATAGAAAAACTCTCTAATGGTCCACTTGTTCAAATTTAAGTTCTCTAGGGTTAGGCATTTGATTCCACATCCGCAAAAAAAGTCTAGCTCGATTCTATCGCCCGGGATTGGAAACTTCTCTTTGTTTTGAGTTCGCGCTGAAATCAACGCCCGGCCAGTCCCTAATGTCACATCCCGAAACATATATTAACGGTTGGGGAAGGCAATGTAATTGATCCTACCATCATCTAACCTATCCACCCTAACTTCCTATGTGCCTTTCGGTATCGTTCCCCTTCTTGTTTTTAGGTTCGTAGGTCGACATAGAGATTTTTGATGGAATTCTAAGATTTCACTCTAAACAAGTGCTACTTTGAGGCCTATGGCAAGTGATTCTTAGAAAAACTCTCTAATGGTCCACTTGTTCAAATTTAAGTTCTATAGGGTTAGGCATTTGATTCCACATCCGCAAAAAAGTCTAGCTCGATTCTATCGCGGATTGGAAACTTCTCTTTGTTTTGAGTTCGCGCTGAAATCAACGCCCGGCGGTCCCCTAATGTCACATCCGAAACATATATTAACGGTTGGGAAACGCAATGTAATTGATCCTACCATCATCTAACCTATCCACCCTAACTTCCTATGTACCTTTCGGTAATGGTTTCCCCTTCTTGTTTTGGTTCGTAGGTCGACATAGAGATTTTTGATGGAATTCTAAGATTTCACTCTAAACAAGTGCTACTTTGAGGCCTAAAAAAAACAAGTGATTCTTATGAAAAACTTAGAAAAACTCTCTAATGGTCCACTTGTTCAAATTTAGGTTCTCTAGGGCAAGGCATTTGATTCCACAACCGCGAAAAAAGTCTAGCTCGATTCTATCGCGGATTGGAAACTTCTCTTTGTTTTGAGTTCGCGCTGAAATCAACGCCAGCGGAGTCCCTAATGTCACATCCGAGAAACATATATTAACGGTTGGGGGAACGCATAATGTAATTGATCCAACCATCATCTAACCTATCCACCCTAACTTCCTATGTGCCTTTCGTGTCGTTCCCCTTCTTGTTTTTTCGGTTCGTTGGTCGACACAGAGATTTTTTTCATGGAATTCCAAGATTTCACTCTAAACAAGTTCTACTTTGAGGCCTATGGCAAGTGATTCTTAGAAAAACTCTCTAATGGTCCACTTGTTCAAATTTAGGTTCTCTAGGGTTAGGCATTTGATTCCACAAATGCGAAAAAGTCTAGCTCGATTCTATCGCCGGATTGGAAACTTCTCTTTGTTTTGAGTTCAAGCTGAAATCAACGCCCGGCCCTCCCCTAATGTCACATCTAGAAATATATATTAACGGTTGGGGAGCGCCAATGTAATTGATCCAACCATCATCTAACCTATCCACCCTAACTTCCTATGTACCTTTCGTGTCGTTTCCCCTTCTTGTTTTGGTTCGTTGGTCGACATAGAGATTTTCGATGGAATTCCAAGATTTCACTCTAAACAAGTGCTACTTTGAGGCCTATGGCAAGTGATTCATAGAAAAACTCTCTAATGGTCCACTTGTTCAAATTTAAGTTCTCTAAGGGTTAGGCATTTGATTCCACATCCGGAAAAAAAAAGTCTAGCTCGATTCTATCGCGGATTGGAAACTTCTCTTTGTTTTGAGTTCACGCTGAAATCAACGCCCGGCCGGTCCCTAATGTCACATCCAGAAACATATATTAACGGTTGGGGAAGCGCAATGTAATTGATCCTACCATCATCTAACCTATCCACCCTAACTTCCTATGTGCCTTTTCGTGTCGTTCCCCTTCTTGTTTCGGGGTTCGTAGGTCGACATAGAGATTTTTGATGGAATTCTAAGATTTCACTCTAAACAAGTGCTACTTTGAGTTCAAAAAAAAAAAAAAAGTGCTACTTTGGGCCTATGGCAAGTGATTCTTAGAAAAACTCTCTAATGGTCCACTTGTTCAAATTTAGGTTCTCTAGGGCAAGGCATTTGATTCCACAACCGCGAAAAAAGTCTAGCTCGATTCTATCGCGGATTGGAAACTTCTCTTTGTTTTGAGTTCGCGCTGAAATCAACGCCCGGCCGGTCCCTAATGTCACATCGAGAAATATATATTAACGGTTGGGGAACGCAATGTAATTGATCCAACCATCATCTAACCTATCCACCCTAACTTCCTATGTACCTTTCTGTCGTTCCCCTTCTTGTTTTTCGGTTCGTAGGTGGAACACAGAGATTTTCGATGGAATTCCAAGATTTCACTCTAAACAAGTGCTACTTTGAGGCCTATGGCAAGTGATTCTTAGAAAAACTCTCTAATGGTCCACTTGTTCAAATTTAGGTTCTCTAGGGTGAGGCATTTGATTCCACAAACCGCAAAAAGTCTAGCTTCGATTCTATCGCGGATTGGAAACTTCTCTTTGTTTTGAGTTCGCGCTGAAATCAACGCCAGCCGTCCCCTAATGTCACATCCGAGAAACATATATAAACGGTTGGGGAAACGCAATGTAATTGATCCTACCATCATCTAACCTATCCACCCTAACTTCCTATGTACCTTTCGTGTCGTTCCCCTTCTTGTTTTTGGTTCGTTGGTCGACATAGAGATTTTTGATGGAATTCCAAGATTTCACTCTAAACAAGTGCTACTTTGAGGCCTATGGCAAGTGATTCTTAGAAAAACACTCTAATGGTCCACTTGTTCAAATTTAGGTTCTCTAGGGCGAGGCATTTGATTCCACAACAGCGAAAAAGTCTAGCTCGATTCTATCGCGGTTTGGAAACTTCTCTTTGTTTTGAGTTCGCTGAAATCAACGCCCGGCAGTCCCTAATGTCACATCTAGAAATATATATTAACGGTTGGGGAGCGCAATGTAATTGATCCTACCATCATCTAACCTATCCACCCTAACTTCCTATGTACCTTTAGGTGCCGTTCCCCTTCTTGTTTTGGTTCGTTGGTCGACATAGAGATTTTGATGGAATTCCAAGATTTCACTCTAAACAAGTGCTACTTTGAGGCCTATGGCAAGTGATTCATAGAAAAACTCTCTAATGGTCCACTTGTTCAAATTTAAGTTCTCTAGGGTTAGGCATTTGATTCCACATCCGCAAAAAGTCTAGCTCGATTCTATCGCCGGATTGGAAACTTCTCTTTGTTTTGAGTTCGGCTGAAATCAACGCCCGCAGTCCCTAATGTCACATCCGAAACATATATTAACGGTTGGGAACGCAATGTAATTGATCCTACCATCATCTAACCTATCCACCCTAACTTCCTATGTACCTTTCGTGTCGTTCCCCTTCTTGTTTTTTGTTCGTTGGTCGACAAAGAGATTTTTGATGGAATTCTAAGATTTCACTCTAAACAAGTGCTACTTTGAGGCCTATGGCAAGTGATTCTTAGAAAAACTCTCTAATGGTCCACTTGTTCAAATTTAGGTTCTCTAGGGCAAGGCATTTGATTCCACAACCGCGAAAAAAGTCTAGCTCGATTCTATCGCGGGATTGGAAACTTCTCTTTGTTTTGAGTTCGCGCTGAAATCAACGCCCGGCCGGTCCCTAATGTCACATCTAGAAACATATATTAACGGTTGGGGAACACAATGTAATTGATCCTACCATCATCTAACCTATCCACCCTAACTTCCTATGTACCTTTCGGTGTCGTTCCCCTTCTTGTTTCGGTTCGTTGGTGCGACACAGAGATTTTTGATGGAATTCCAAGATTTCACTCTAAACAAGTTCTACTTTGAGGCCTATGGCAAGTGATTCTTAGAAAAACTCTCTAATGGTCCACTTGTTCAAATTTAGGTTCTCTAGGGTGAGGCATTTGATTCCACATCCGCAAAAAAGTCTAGCTTCGATTCTATCGCGGATTGGAAACTTCTCTTTGTTTTTTGTAGTTCGCGCTGAAATCAACGCCCGGCCGGTCCCTAATGTCACATCCGAAAACATATATTAACGGTTGGGAAACGCCAATGTAATTGATCCTACCATCATCTAACCTATCCACCCTAACTTCCTATGTGCCTTTCGTGTCGTTACCCTTCTTGTTTCGGTTCGTAGGTCGACAAAGAGATTTTTGATGGAATTCTAAGATTTCACTCTAAACAAGTGCTACTTTGAGGCCTATGGCAAGTGATTCTTAGAAAAACTCTCTAATGGTCCACTTGTTCAAATTTAGGTTCTCTAGGGCAAGGCATTTGATTCCACAACCGCGAAAAAAGTCTAGCTCGATTCTATCGCGGATTGGAAACTTCTCTTTGTTTTGAGTTCGCTGAAATCAACGCCCGGCCGGTCCCTAATGTCACATCTAGAAACATATATTAACGGTTGGGGAACACAATGTAATTGATCCTACCATCATCTAACCTATCCACCCTAACTTCCTATGTACCTTTAGGTGTCGTTCCCTTCTTGTTTTGGTTCGTTGGTCGACACATAGAGATTTTTGATGGAATTCCAAGATTTCACTCTAAACAAGTTCTACTTTGAGGCCTATGGCAAGTGATTCTTAGAAAAACACTCTAATGGTCCACTTGTTCAAATTTAGGTTCTCTAGGGTGAGGCATTTGATTCCACAACCACCAAAAAAGTCTAGCTCGATTCTATCGCGGATTGGAAACTTCTCTTTGTTTTTGAGTTCGCGCTGAAATCAACGCCAGCAGTCCCTAATGTCACATCTAGAAACATATATTAACGGTTGGGGAACGCAATGTAATTGATCCTACCATCATCTAACCTATCCACCCTAACTTCCTATGTACCTTTCGTGCCGTTCCCCTTCTTGTTTCGGTTCGTTGGTCGACATAGAGATTTTCGATGGAATTCCAAGATTTCACTCTAAACAAGTGCTACTTTGAGGCCTATGGCAAGTGATTCATAGAAAAACTCTCTAATGGTCCACCTGTTCAAATTTAAGTTCTATAGGGTTAGGCATTTGATTCCACATCCGCAAAAAAGTCTAGCTCGATTCTATCGCCGGATTGGAAACTTCTCTTTGTTTTTGAGTTCGCGCTGAAATCAACGCCCGGCCAGTCCCTAATGTCACATCCCGAAACATATATTAACGGTTGGCGAACGCAATGTAATTGATCCTACCATCATCTAACCTATCCACCCTAACTTCCTATGTGCCTTTCGTGTCGTTACCCTTCTTGTTTCGGTTCGTAGGTCGACATAGAGATTTTTATGGAATTCTAAGATTTCACTCTAAACAAGTGCTACTTTGAGGACTATGGCAAGTGATTCTTAGAAAAACACTCTAATGGTCCACTTGTTCAATTTAGGTTCTCTAGGGTTAGGCATTTGATTCCACAACCGCGAAAAAAGTCTAGCTTCGATTCTATCGCCGGTTTGGAAACTTCTCTTTGTTTTGAGTTCGCGCTGAAATCAACGCCCGGCGGTCCCTAATGTCACATCCGGAAACATATATTAACGGTTGGGGAACGCAAATGTAATTGATCCTACCATCATCTAACCTATCCACCCTAACTTCCTATGTGCCTTTCGTGTCGTTACCCTTCTTGTTTCGGTTCGTAGGTCGACATAGAGATTTTTGATGGAATTCTAAGATTTCACTCTAAACAAGTGCTACTTTGAGTTCAAAAAAAAAAACAAGTGCTACTTTGAGGCCTATGGCAAGTGATTCTTAGAAAAACTCTCTAATGGTCCACTTGTTCAAATTTAGGTTCTCTAGGGCAAGGCATTTGATTCCACAACCGCGAAAAAGTCTAGCTCGATTCTATCACCGGAGTGGAAACTTCTCTTTGTTTTGAGTTCGCGCTGAAATCAACGCCCGGCCGGTCCCTAATGTCACATCCGAGAAATATATATTAACGGTTGGGGAGCGCAATGTAATTGATCCAACCATCATCTAACCTATCCACCCTAACTTCCTATATGTACCTTTCGTGCGTTCCCCTTCTTGTTTTAGGTTCGTTGGTCGACATAGAGATTTTTCGATGGAATTCTAAGATTTCACTCTAAACAAGTGCTACTTTGAGGCCTATGGCAAGTGATTCATAGAAAAACTCTCTAATGGTCCACTTGTTCAAATTTAAGTTCTATAGGGTTAGGCATTTGATTCCACATCCGCAAAAAAGTCTAGCTTCGATTCTATCGCCGGATTGGAAACTTCTCTTTGTTTGTAGTTCACGCTGAAATCAACGCCCGGCGGTCCCTAATGTCACATCCGAAACATATATTAACGGTTGGGGAAGGCAATGTAATTGATCCTACCATCATCTAACCTATCCACCCAAACTTCCTATGTGCCTTTCGTGTCGTTCCCCTTCTTGTTTCGGTTCGTTGGTCGACATAGAGATTTTTGATGGAATTCTAAGATTTCACTCTAAACAAGTGCTACTTTGAGGCCTATGGCAAGTGATTCATAGAAAAACTCTCTAATGGTCCACCTGTTCAAATTTAAGTTCTATAGGGTTAGGCATTTGATTCCACATCATCCGAAAAAGTCTAGCTCGATTCTATCGCCGGATTGGAAACTTCTCTTTGTTTTGTAGTTCGCGCTGAAATCAACGCCCGGCGGTCCCCTAATGTCACATCCCGAAACATATATTAACGGTTGGCGAACGCAATGTAATTGATCCTACCATCATCTAACCTATCCACCCTAACTTCCTATGTGCCTTTCGTGTCGTTACCCTTCTTGTTTCGGTTCGTAGGTCGACATAGAGATTTTTGATGGAATTCTAAGATTTCACTCTAAACAAGTGCTACTTTGAGTTGAAAAGAAAAAAAAACAAGTGCTACTTTGAGGCCTATGGCAAGTGATTCTTAGAAAAACTCTCTAATGGTCCACTTGTTCAAATTTAGGTTCTCTAGGGCGAGGCATTTGATTCCACAACCGCGAAAAAAAGTCTAGCTCGATTCTATCGCCGGATTGGAAACTTCTCTTTGTTTTGAGTTCGGCGCTGAAATCAACGCCCGGCCAGTCCCCCTAATGTCACATCCGAGAAACATATATTAACGGTTGGGGAACGCAATGTAATTGATCCAACCATCATCTAACCTATCCACCCTAACTTCCTATGTACCTTTCGTGTCGTTCCCCTTCTTGTTTCGGTTCGTTGGTCGACACAGAGATTTTTGATGGAATTCCAAGATTTCACTCTAAACAAGTTCTACTTTGAGGCCTATGGCAAGTGATTCTTAGAAAAACTCTCTAATGGTCCACTTGTTCAAATTTAGGTTCTCTAGGGCAAGGCATTTGATTCCACAAACGCGAAAAAGTCTAGCTTCGATTCTATCGCCGGATTGGAAACTTCTCTTTGTTTTGAGTTCGCGCTGAAATCAACACCAGGCGGTCCCCTAATGTCACATCTAGAAATATATATTAACGGTTGGGGGAACGCAATGTAATTGATCCAACCATCATCTAACCTATCCACCCTAACTTCCTATGTACCTTTCGTGCCGTTCCCCTTCTTGTTTTTGGTTCGTTGGTCGACATAGAGATTTTTCGATGGAATTCCAAGATTTCACTCTAAACAAGTGCTACTTTGAGGCCTATGGCAAGTGATTCATAGAAAAACTCTCTAATGGTCCACTTGTTCAAATTTAAGTTCTATAGGGTTAGGCATTTGATTCCACATCCGCAAAAAAAAGTCTGGCTCGATTCTATCGCGGATTGGAAACTTCTCTTTGTTTTGTAGTTCACGCTGAAATCAACGCCCGGCCGGTCCCTAATGTCACATCCGAAACATATATTAACGGTTGGGGAACGCAATGTAATTGATCCTACCATCATCTAACCTATCCACCCTAACTTCCTATGTGCCTTTAGGTGTCGTTACCCTTCTTGTTTTTTCGTTCGTAGGTCGACATAGAGATTTTTGATGGAATTCTAAGATTTCACTCTAAACAAGTGCTACTTTGAGTTCAAAAAAAAAAAAAAAACAAGTGCTACTTTGAGGCCTATGGCAAGTGATTCTTAGAAAAACTCTCTAATGGTCCACTTGTTCAAATTTAGGTTCTCTAGGGCAAGGCATTTGATTCCACAACCGCGAAAAAAAGTCTAGCTCGATTCTATCGCGGATTGGAAACTTCTCTTTGTTTTGAGTTCGCGCTGAAATCAACGCCCGGCGGTCCCTAATGTCACATCCGAGAAATATATATTAACGGTTGGGGAACGCAATGTAATTGATCCAACCATCATCTAACCTATCCACCCTAACTTCCTATGTACCTTTCGGTGTCGTTCCCCTTCTTGTTTTAGGTTCGTAGGTCGACACAGAGATTTTCGATGGAATTCCAAGATTTCACTCTAAACAAGTGCTACTTTGAGGCCTATGGCAAGTGATTCTTAGAAAAACTCTCTAATGGTCCACTTGTTCAAATTTAGGTTCTCTAGGGTGAGGCATTTGATTCCACAACCGCAAAAAGTCTAGCTCGATTCTATCGCCGGATTGGAAACTTCTCTTTGTTTTGAGTTCGCGCTGAAATCAACGCCGGCCGTCCCTAATGTCACATCTAGAAACATATATAAACGGTTGGGGAACGCAATGTAATTGATCCTACCATCATCTAACCTATCCACCCTAACTTCCTATGTACCTTTAGTGTCGTTCCCCTTCTTGTTTTGGTTCGTTGGTCGACCGCATAGAGATTTTTGATGGAATTCCAAGATTTCACTCTAAACAAGTGCTACTTTGAGGCCTATGGCAAGTGATTCTTAGAAAAAACTCTCTAATGGTCCACTTGTTCAAATTTAGGTTCTCTAGGGCGAGGCATTTGATTCCACAACCGCAAAAAAGTCTAGCTCGATTCTATCGCCGGATTGGAAACTTCTCTTTGTTTTGAGTTCGCTGAAATCAACGCCCGGCCGGTCCCTAATGTCACATCTAGAAATATATATTAACGGTTGGGGAACGCAATGTAATTGATCAAACCATCATCTAACCTATCCACCCTAACTTCCTATGTACCTTTCGTGCCGTTCCCCTTCTTGTTTTTGGTTCGTTGGTCGACATAGAGATTTTCGATGGAATTCCAAGATTTCACTCTAAACAAGTGCTACTTTGAGGCCTATGGCAAGTGATTCATAGAAAAACTCTCTAATGGTCCACTTGTTCAAATTTAAGTTCTATAGGGTTAGGCATTTGATTCCACATCCGCAAAAAAGTCTAGCTTCGATTCTATCGCCCGGATTGGAAACTTCTCTTTGTTTTGAGTTCGCTGAAATCAACGCTAGCGGTCCCTAATGTCACATCCGAAACATATATTAACGGTTGGGGAACGCAATGTAATTGATCCTACCATCATCTAACCTATCCACCCTAACTTCCTATGTGCCTTTCGTGTCGTTACCCTTCTTGTTTCGGTTCGTCGTAGGTCGACAAAGAGATTTTTGATGGAATTCTAAGATTTCACTCTAAACAAGTGCTACTTTGAGGCCTATGGCAAGTGATTCTTAGAAAAACTCTCTAATGGTCCACTTGTTCAAATTTAGGTTCTCTAGGGCAAGGCATTTGATTCCACAACCGCGAAAAAAGTCTAGCTCGATTCTATCGCGGATTGGAAACTTCTCTTTGTTTTTTGAGTTCGCGCTGAAATCAACGCCCGGCCAGTCCCTAATGTCACATCTAGAAACATATATTAACGGTTGGGGGAACGCAATGTAATTGATCCTACCATCATCTAACCTATCCACCCTAACTTCCTATGTACCTTTAGTGTCGTTCCCCTTCTTGTTTTAGGTTCGTTTGGTCGACACCGGAGATTTTTGATGGAATTCCAAGATTTCACTCTAAACAAGTTCTACTTTGAGGCCTATGGCAAGTGATTCTTAGAAAAACTCTCTAATGGTCCACTTGTTCAAATTTAGGTTCTCTAGGGTTAGGCATTTGATTCCACAACCGCAAAAAAGTCTAGCTCGATTCTATCGCGGATTGGAAACTTCTCTTTGTTTTGAGTTCGCGCTGAAATCAACGCCCGGCCAGTCCCCTAATGTCACATCCGAAATATATATTAACGGTTGGGGAACGCAATGTAATTGATCCAACCATCATCTAACCTATCCACCCTAACTTCCTATGTACCTTTCGTGTCGTTCCCCTACTTGTTTTGGTTCGTTGGTCGACACAGAGATTTTCGATGGAATTCCAAGATTTCACTCTAAACAAGTGCTACTTTGAGGCCTATGGCAAGTGATTCTTAGAAAAACTCTCTAATGGTCCACTTGTTCAAATTTAGGTTCTCTAGGGTTAGGCATTTGATTCCACAACCGCAAAAAAGTCTAGCTTCGATTCTATCGCCGGATTGGAAACTTCTCTTTGTTTTTTAGTTCGCGCTGAAATCAACGCCCGGCCAGTCCCTAATGTCACATCCGAGAAACATATATTAACGGTTGGGGAACGCAATGTAATTGATCCTACCATCATCTAACCTATCCACCCTAACTTCCTATGTACCTTTCGTGTCGTTCCCCTTCTTGTTTTGGTTCGTTGGTCGACATAGAGATTTTCGATGGAATTCAAGATTTCACTCTAAACAAGTGCTACTTTGAGGCCTATGGCAAGTGATTCTTAGAAAAACTCTCTAATGGTCCACTTGTTCAAATTTAGGTTCTCTAGGGCAAGGCATTTGATTCCACAACCGCGAAAAAGTCTAGCTTCGATTCTATCGCGGGTTTGGAAACTTCTCTTTTGTTTTGAGTTCGCTGAAATCAACGCCCGGCGGTCCCTAATGTCACATCCAGAAACATATATTAACGGTTGGGGAACGCAATGTAATTGATCCTACCATCATCTAACCTATCCACCCTAACTTCCTATGTACCTTTCGTGTCGTTCCCCTTCTTGTTTCAGTTCGTTGGTCGACACAGAGATTTTTGATGGAATTCCAAGATTTCACTCTAAACAAGTGCTACTTTGAGGCCTATGGCAAGTGATTCATAGAAAAACTCTCTAATGGTCCACTTGTTCAAATTTAGGTTCTATAGGCTGAGGCATTTGATTCCACATCCGCAAAAAAGTCTAGCTCGATTCTATCGCGGGATTGGAAACTTCTCTTTGTTTTGAGTTCACGCTGAAATCAACGCCCGGCCGTCCCTAATGTCACATCGAGAAACATATATTAACGGTTGGGGAACGCAATGTAATTGATCCTACCATCATCTAACCTATCCACCCTAACTTCCTATGTACCTTTCGTGTCGTTACCCTTCTTGTTTTAGGTTCGTAGGTCGACATAGAGATTTTGATGGAATTCCAAGATTTCACTCTAAACAAGTGCTACTTTGAGGCCTATGGCAAGTGATTCTTAGAAAAACTCTCTAATGGTCCACTTGTTCAAATTTAGGTTCTCTAGGGTTAGGCATTTGATTCCACAACAGTAAAAAAAGTCTAGCTTCGATTCTATCGCGGATTGGAAACTTCTCTTTGTTTTGAGTTCGCGCTGAAATCAACGCCCGGCCGGTCCCTAATGTCACATCTAGAAACATATATTAACGGTTGGGGAACGCAATGTAATTGATCCTACCATCATCTAACCTATCCACCCTAACTTCCTATGTACCTTTCGTGTCGTTTTCCCTTCTTGTTTCGGGTTCGTAGGTCGACACAGAGATTTTTGATGGAATTCCAAGATTTCACTCTAAACAAGTGCTACTTTGAGGCCTATGGCAAGTGATTCTTAGAAAAACTCTCTAATGGTCCACTTGTTCAAATTTAGGTTCTCTAGGGTGAGGCATTTGATTCCACAACCGCAAAAAAAGTCTAGCTCGATTCTATCGCGGATTGGAAACTTCTCTTTGTTTTGAGTTCATGCTGAAATCAACGCCCGGCCGGTCCCTAATGTCACATCTAGAAACATATATTAACGGTTGGGGAGCGCAATGTAATTGATCCTACCATCATCTAACCTATCCACCCTAACTTCCTATGTACCTTTCGTGTCGTTCCCCTTCTTGTTTTAGGTTCGTTGGTCGACATAGAGATTTTTGATGGAATTCAAGATTTCACTCTAAACAAGTGCTACTTTGAGGCCTATGGCAAGTGATTCTTAGAAAAACACTCTAATGGTCCACTTGTTCAAATTTAGGTTCTCTAGGGTGAGGCATTTGATTCCACAACCGCGAAAAAGTCTAGCTCGATTCTATCGCCGGATTGGAAACTTCTCTTTGTTTTTTGAGTTCAAGCGCTGAAATCAACGCCCGGCCGATCCCTAATGTCACATCCGAGAAATATATATTAACGGTTGGGGAACGCAATGTAATTGATCCAACCATCATCTAACCTATCCACCCTAACTTCCTATGTACCTTTCGTGTCGTTCCCCTTCTTGTTTTTCGGTTCGTTGGTCGACACAGAGATTTTTGATGGAATTCCAAGATTTCACTCTAAACAAGTGCTACTTTGAGGCCTATGGCAAGGCAAGTGATTCATAGAAAAACTCTCTAATGGTCCACTTGTTCAAATTTAAGTTCTATAGGGTTAGGCATTTGATTCCACATCCAAAAAAAAAAGTCTAGCTCGATTCTATCGCCGGATTGGAAACTTCTCTTTGTTTTGAGTTCGCGCTGAAATCAACGCCCGCAGTCCCTAATGTCACATCCGAGAAAACATATATTAACGGTTGGCGAACGCAATGTAATTGATCCTACCATCATCTAACCTATCCACCCTAACTTCCTATGTGCCTTTCGTGTCGTTTACCCTTCTTGTTTTGGTTCGTAGGTCGACATAGAGATTTTTCATGGAATTCTAAGATTTCACTCTAAACAAGTGCTACTTTGAAAAAAAAAAAAACAAGTGCTACTTTGAGGCCTATGGCAAGTGATTCTTAGAAAAACTCTCTAATGGTCCACTTGTTCGAATTTAGGTTCTCTAGGGCGAGGCATTTGATTCCACAACCACGAAAAAGTCTAGCTCGATTCTATCGCCGGATTGGAAACTTCTCTTTGTTTTGAGTTCGCGCTGAAATCAACGCCCGGCCCGTCCCTAATGTCACATCCGAGAAACATATATTAACGGTTGGGGAACGCAATTTAATTGATCCAACCATCATCTAACCTATCCACCCTAACTTCCTATGTACCTTTTGTGTCGTTCCCCTTCTTGTTTCGGTTCGTAGGTCGACACACAGATTTTCGATGGAATTCCAAGATTTCACTCTAAACAAGTGCTACTTTGAGGCCTATGGCAAGTGATTCTTAGAAAAACTCTCTAATGGTCCACTTGTTCAAATTTAGGTTCTCTAGGGTGAGGCATTTGATTCCACAACCGCAAAAAAAGTCTAGCTTCGATTCTATTGCCGGATTGGAAACTTCTCTTTGTTTTGAGTTCGCGCTGAAATCAACGCCAAACAGTCCCTAATGTCACATCTAGAAACATATATTAACGGTTGGGGAACGCAATGTAATTGATCCTACCATCATCTAACCTATCCACCCTAACTTCCTATGTACCTTTTCGTGCCGTTCCCCTTCTTGTTTTTGGTTCGTTGGTCGACATAGAGATTTTTTTGATGGAATTCCAAGATTTCACTCTAAACAAGTGCTACTTTGAGGCCTATGGCAAGTGATTCATAGAAAAACTCTCTAATGGTCCACTTGTTCAAATTTAAGTTCTATAGGGTTAGGCATTTGATTCCACATCCGCAAAAAAGTCTAGCTCGATTCTATCGCGGATTGGAAACTTCTCTTTGTTTTGTAGTTCACGCTGAAATCAACGCCCGGCCGGTCCCTAATGTCACAGCCCGAAACATATATTAACGGTTGGCGAACGCAATGTAATTGATCCTACCATCATCTAACCTATCCACCCTAACTTCCTATGTGCCTTTCGTGTCGTTACCCTTCTTGTTTTTAGGTTCGTAGGTCGACATAGAGATTTTTGATGGAATTCTAAGATTTCACTCTAAACAAGTGCTACTTTGAGGCCTATGGCATGGCAAGTGATTCTTAGAAAAACTCTCTAATGGTCCACTTGTTCAAATTTAGGTTCTCTAGGGCAAGGCATTTGATTCCACAACCGCGAAAAAAGTCTAGCTTGATTCTATCGCCGGATTGGAAACTTCTCTTTGTTTTGAGTTCACGCTGAAATCAACGCCCGGCCGATCCCTAATGTCACATCTAGAAACATATATTAACGGTTGGGGAACGCAATGTAATTGATCCTACCATCATCTAACCTATCCACCTAACTTCCTATGTACCTTTCGTGCCGTTCCCCTTCTTGTTTTAGGTTCGTTTGGTCGACATAGAGATTTTCGATGGAATTCCAAGATTTCACTCTAAACAAGTGCTACTTTGAGGCCTATGGCAAGTGATTCATAGAAAAACTCTCTAATGGTCCACTTGTTCAAATTTAAGTTCTATAGGGTTAGGCATTTGATTCCACATCCGCAAAAAAAAGTCTAGCTCGATTCTATCGCGGATTGGAAACTTCTCTTTGTTTTGAGTTCGCTGAAATCAACGCCCGGCCGGTCCCTAATGTCACATCCCGAAACATATATTAACGGTTGGGGAACGCAATGTAATTGATCCTACCATCATCTAACCTATCCACCCTAACTTCCTATGTACCTTTCGTGTCGTTTCCCCTTCTTGTTTTTTGGGTTCGTTGGTCGACATAGAGATTTTTGATGGAATTCCAAAGATTTCACTCTAAACAAGTGCTACTTTGAGGCCTATGGCAAGTGATTCTTAGAAAAACTCTCTAATGGTCCACTTGTTCAAATTTAGGTTCTCTAGGGTTAGGCATTTGATTCCACAACCGCGAAAAAAAGTCTAGCTTCGATTCTATCGCCGGATTGGAAACTTCTCTTTATTTTGAGTTCAAGCTGAAATCAACGCCCGGCCGGTCCCTAATGTCACATCCGAAACATATATTAACGGTTGGGGAACGCAATTTAATTGATCCTACCATCATCTAACCTATCCACCCTAACTTCCTATGTACCTTTTGTGTCGTTCCCCTTCTTGTTTCGGTTCGTAGGTCGACACCTGAGATTTTGATGGAATTCCAAGATTTCACTCTAAACAAGTGCTACTTTGAGACCTATGGCAAGTGATTCTTAGAAAAACTCTCTAATGGTCCACTTGTTCAAATTTAGGTTCTCTAGGGTGAGGCATTTGATTCCACAACCGCAAAAAAGTCTAGCTCGATTCTATCGCCGGATTGGAAACTTCTCTTTGTTTTGAGTTCGCGCTGAAATCAACGCCAGCAGTCCCTAATGTCACATCCGAAACATATATTAACGGTTGGGGAACGCAATTTAATTGATCCAACCATCATCTAACCTATCCACCCTAACTTCCTATGTACCTTTTTGTGTCGTTCCCCTTCTTGTTTCGGTTCGTTGAGGTCGACACAGAGATTTTCGATGGAATTCCAAGATTTCACTCTAAACAAGTGCTACTTTGAGGCCTATGGCAAGTGATTCTTAGAAAAAAACTCTCTAATGGTCCACTTGTTCAAATTTAGGTTCTCTAGGGTGAGGCATTTGATTCCACAACCGCAAAAAAGTCTAGCTCGATTCTATTGCCGGATTGGAAACTTCTCTTTGTTTTGAGTTCACGCTGAAATCAACGCCCGGCCGATCCCTAATGTCACATCTAGAAACATATATTAACGGTTGGGGAACGCAATGTAATTGATCCTACCATCATCTAACCTATCCACCCTAACTTCCTATGTACCTTTCGTGTCGTTCCCCTTCTTGTTTCGGTTCGTTGGTCGACATAGAGATTTTCGATGGAATTCCAAGATTTCACTCTAAACAAGTGCTACTTTGAGGCCTATGGCAAGTGATTCATAGAAAAACTCTCTAATGGTCCACCTGTTCAAATTTAAGTTCTATAGGGTTAGGCATTTGATTCCACATCCGCAAAAAAAGTCTAGCTCGATTCTATCGCCGGATTGGAAACTTCTCTTTGTTTTGAGTTCGCGCTGAAATCAACGCCCGCCGTCCCTAATGTCACATCCCTTGAAACATATATTAACGGTTGGGGAACGCAATGTAATTGATCCTACCATCATCTAACCTATCCACCCTAACTTCCTATGTGCCTTTCGTGTCGTTACCCTTCTTGTTTCGGTTCGTAGGTCGACATAGAGATTTTTGATGGAATTCTAAGATTTCACTCTAAACAAGTGCTACTTTGAGGCCTATGGCAAGTGATTCTTAGAAAAACTCTCTAATGGTCCACTTGTTCAAATTTAGGTTCTCTAGGGCAAGGCATTTGATTCCACAACCGCGAAAAAAAGTCTAGCTCGATTCTATCGCGGATTGGAAACTTCTCTTTGTTTTGAGTTCGCTGAAATCAACGCCCGGCCGGTCCCCTAATGTCACATCTAGAAACATATATTAACGGTTGGGGAACGCAATGTAATTGATCCTACCATCATCTAACCTATCCACCCTAACTTCCTATGTACCTTTAGTGTCGTTCCCCTTCTTGTTTTTAGGTTCGTTGGTCGACATAGAGATTTTTCGATGGAATTCCAAGATTTCACTCTAAACAAGTGCTACTTTGAGGCCTATGGCAAGTGATTCATAGAAAAACTCTCTAATGGTCCACTTGTTCAAATTTAAGTTCTATAGGGTTAGGCATTTGATTCCACATCCGCAAAAAAGTCTAGCTTCGATTCTATCGCCGGATTGGAAACTTCTCTTTGTTTTGAGTTCACGCTGAAATCAACGCCCGGCCGGTCCCTAATGTCACATCCCGAAACATATATTAACGGTTGGGAAACGCAATGTAATTGATCCTACCATCATCTAACCTATCCACCCAAACTTCCTATGTGCCTTTCGTGTCGTTACCCTTCTTGTTTTAGGTTCGTAGGTCGACATAGAGATTTTTTGATGGAATTCCAAGATTTCACTCTAAACAAGTGCTACTTTGAGGCCTATGGCAAGTGATTCTTAGAAAAACTCTCTAATGGTCCACTTGTTCAAATTTAGGTTCTCTAGGGTTAGGCATTTGATTCCACAACCGCGAAAAAAAGTCTAGCTCGATTCTATCGCCGGATTGGAAACTTCTCTTTGTTTTGAGTTCGGCTGAAATCAACGCCCGGCCGGTCCCTAATGTCACATCCAGAAACATATATTAACGGTTGGGGAACGCAATGTAATTGATCCTAACCATCATCTAACCTATCCACCCTAACTTCCTATGTGCCTTTCGTGTCGTTCCCTTCTTGTTTCGGTTCGTAGGTCGACATAGAGATTTTGATGGAATTCCAAGATTTCACTCTAAACAAGTGCTACTTTGAGACCTATGGCAAGTGATTCTTAGAAAAACACTCTAATGGTCCACTTGTTCAAATTTAGGTTCTCTAGGGTGAGGCATTTGATTCCACAACCGCAAAAAAAGTCTAGCTTCGATTCTATCGCGGATTGGAAACTTCTCTTTGTTTTGAGTTCGCTGAAATCAACGCCCGGCCAGTCCCTAATGTCACATCTAGAAACATATATTAACGGTTGGGGAACGCAATGTAATTGATCCTACCATCATCTAACCTATCCACCCTAACTTCCTATGTACCTTTAGTGCCGTTCCCTTCTTGTTTCGGTTCGTTGGTCGACATAGAGATTTTCGATGGAATTCCAAGATTTCACTCTAAACAAGTGCTACTTTGAGGCCTATGGCAAGTGATTCATAGAAAAACTCTCTAATGGTCCACTTGTTCAAATTTAAGTTCTCTATAGGGTTAGGCATTTGATTCCACATCCGCAAAAAAGTCTAGCTCGATTCTATCGCGGGATTGGAAACCTCTCTTTGTTTTGAGTTCGCTGAAATCAACGCCGGCCAGTCCCTAATGTCACATCTAGAAACATATATTAACGGTTGGCGAACGCAATGTAATTGATCCTACCATCATCTAACCTATCCACCCTAACTTCCTATGTGCCTTTCGTGTCGTTACCCTTCTTGTTTCGGTTCGTTGGTCGACATAGAGATTTTTGATGGAATTCTAAGATTTCACTCTAAACAAGTGCTACTTTGAGGCCTATGGCAAGTGATTCTTAGAAAAACTCTCTAATGGTCCACTTGTTCAAATTTAGGTTCTCTAGGGTTAGGCATTTGATTCCACAACCGCAAAAAAGTCTAGCTCGATTCTATCGCGGATTGGAAACTTCTCTTTGTTTTGTTCACGCTGAAATCAACGCCCGGCCGGTCCCTAATGTCACATCCGAAACATATATTAACGGTTGGGGACGCGCAATTTAATTGATCCAACCATCATCTAACCTATCCACCCTAACTTCCTATGTGCCTTTCGTGTCGTTCCCCTTCTTGTTTCGGTTCGTAGGTCGACACACAGATTTTCGATGGAATTCCAAGATTTCACTCTAAACAAGTGCTACTTTGAGACCTATGGCAAGTGATTCTTAGAAAAACACTCTAATGGTCCACTTGTTCAAATTTAGGTTCTCTAGGGTGAGGCATTTGATTCCACAACCGCAAAAAAGTCTAGCTCGATTCTATCGCCGGATTGGAAACTTCTCTTTGTTTTGAGTTCGCGCTGAAATCAACGCCAGCAGTCCCTAATGTCACATCTAGAAACATATATTAACGGTTGGGGAACGCAATGTAATTGATCCTACCATCATCTAACCTATCCACCCTAACTTCTTGTGCACCTTTCGTGTCGTTCCCCTTCTTGTTTTGATTTTTCGTTGGTCGACATAGAGATTTTTTGATGGAATTCCAAGATTTCACTCTAAACAAGTGCTACTTTGAGGCCTATGGCAAGTGATTCTTAGAAAAACACTCTAATGGTCCACTTGTTCAAATTTAGGTTCTCTAGGGTGAGGCATTTGATTCCACAACCGCAAAAAGTCTAGCTCGATTCTATCGCCGGATTGGAAACTTCTCTTTGTTTTGAGTTCACGCTGAAATCAACGCCCGGAGTCCCTAATGTCACATCTAGAAACATATATTAACGGTTGGGGAACGCAATGTAATTGATCCTACCATCATCTAACCTATCCACCCTAACTTCCTATGTACCTTTCGTGTCGTTCCCCTTCTTGTTTTGGTTCGTTGGTCGACACAGAGATTTTCGATGGAATTCCAAGATTTCACTCTAAACAAGTTCTACTTTGAGGCCTATGGCAAGTGATTCTTAGAAAAACTCTCTAATGGTCCACTTGTTCAAATTTAGGTTCTCTAGGGCAAGGCATTTGATTCCACAAACGCCAAAAAGTCTAGCTCGATTCTATCGCGGATTGGAAACTTCTCTTTGTTTTGAGTTCACGCTGAAATCAACGCCGGCGGTCCCTAATGTCACATCCGAAATATATATTAACGGTTGGGGAACGCAATGTAATTGATCCAACCATTATCTAACCTATCCACCCAAACTTCCTATGTACCTTTCGTGCCGTTCCCCTTCTTGTTTCAGTTCGTTGGTCGACACAGAGATTTTTGATGGAATTCCAAGATTTCACTCTAAACAAGTGCTACTTTGAGGCCTATGGCAAGTGATTCATAGAAAAACTCTCTAATGGTCCACTTGTTCAAATTTAAGTTCTATAGGGTTAGGCATTTGATTCCACATCCGCAAAAAAAAGTCTAGCTTCGATTCTATCGCCGGATTGGAAACTTCTCTTTGTTCGTAGTTCAAAATGCTGAAATCAACGCCCGGCCGGTCCCTAGTGTCACATCCGAAAACATATATTAACGGTTGGCGAACGCAATGTAATTGATCCTACCATCATCTAACCTATCCACCCTAACTTCCTATGTTCCTTTAGGTTCCATGTCGTTACCCTTCTTGTTTCGGTTCGTAGGTCGACATAGAGATTTTTGATGGAATTCTAAGATTTCACTCTAAACAAGTGCTACTTTGAGTTCAAAAAAAAACAAGTGCTACTTTGAGGCCTATGGCAAGTGATTCTTAGAAAAACTCTCTAATGGTCCACTTGTTCAAATTTAGGTTCTCTAGGGCGAGGCATTTGATTCCACAACCACGAAAAAGTCTAGCTTCGATTCTATCGCGGATTGGAAACTTCTCTTTGTTTTGAGTTCGCTGAAATCAACGCCCGGCAGTCCCTAATGTCACATCCGAAAACATATATTAACGGTTGGGGAACGCAATTTAATTGATCCAACCATCATCTAACCTATCCACCTAACTTCCTATGTACCTTTCGTGTCGTTCCCCTTCTTGTTTCGGTTCGTAGGTCGACACACAGATTTTCGATGGAATTCCAAGATTTCACTCTAAACAAGTGCTACTTTGAGACCTATGGCAAGTGATTCTTAGAAAAACACTCTAATGGTCCACTTGTTCAAATTTAGGTTCTCTAGGGTGTGGCATTTGATTCCACAACCAGCAAAAAGTCTAGCTCGATTCTATCGCCGGGATTGGAAACTTCTCTTTGTTTTGAGTTCGCTGAAATCAACGCCCGGCCGGTCCCTAATGTCACATCTAGAAACATATATTAACGGTTGGGGAACGCAATGTAATTGATCCTACCATCATCTAACCTATCCACCCTAACTTCCTATTATTGCCTTTTCGTGCCGTTCCCCTTCTTGTTTTTCGGTTCGTTGGTCGACATAGAGATTTTCGATGGAATTCCAAGATTTCACTCTAAACAAGTGCTACTTTGAGGCCTATGGCAAGTGATTCATAGAAAAACTCTCTAATGGTCCACCTGTTCAAATTTAAGTTCTATAGGGTTTGGCATTTGATTCCACATCCGCCAAAAAAGTCTAGCTTCGATTCTATCGCCGGATTGGAAACTTCTCTTTGTTCGTAGTTCGCTGCTGAAATCAACGCCCGGCGGTCCCTAATGTCACATCCCGAAACATATATTAACGGTTGGCGAACGCAATGTAATTGATCCTACCATCATCTAACCTATCCACCCTAACTTCCTATGTGCCTTTCGTGTCGTTACCCTTCTTGTTTCGGTTCGTAGGTCGACATAGAGATTTTTGATGGAATTCTAAGATTTCACTCTAAACAAGTGCTACTTTGAGGCCTATGGCAAGTGATTCTTAGAAAAACTCTCTAATGGTCCACTTGTTCAAATTTAGGTTCTCTAGGGCAAGGCATTTGATTCCACAACCGCGAAAAAGTCTAGCTTCGATTCTATCGCGGATTGGAAACTTCTCTTTGTTTTGAGTTCGCGCTGAAATCAACGCCCGGCGATCCCTAATATCAGATCTAGAAACATATATTAACGGTTGGGGAACCAATGTAATTGATCCTACCATCATCTAACCTATCCACCCTAACTTCCTTTTGCACCTTTCGTGCCGTTCCCCTTCTTGTTTTAGGTTCGTTGGTCGACACCGCAGTTTTCGATGGAATTAAAAGATTTCACTCTAAACAAGTGCTACTTTGAGACCTATGGCAAGTGATTCTTAGAAAAACACTCTAATGGTCCACTTGTTCAAATTTAGGTTCTCTAGGGTGAGGCATTTGATTCCACATCCGCCAAAAAAAGTCTACCTCGATTCTATCGCGGATTGGAAACTTCTCTTTGTTTTGAGTTAAGCCTGAAATCAACGCCCGGCCAGTCCCTAATGTCACATCGAAAAAAATATATTAACGGTTGGCGAGCGCCAATGTAATTGATCCTACCATCATCTAACCTATCCACCCTAACTTCCTATGTACCTTTCGTGTCGTTCCCCTTCTTGTTTCGGTTCGTAGGTCGACACACAGATTTTTGATGGAATTCCAAGATTTCCTCTAAACAAGTGCTACTTTGAGACCTATGGCAAGTGATTCTTAGAAAAACACTCTAATGGTCCACTTGTTCAAATTTATGTTCTCTAGGGTGAGGCATTTGATTCCACAACCGCAAAAAAGTCTAGCTCGATTCTATCGCCGGATTGGAAACTTCTCTTTGTTTTGAGTTCGCTGCTGAAATCAACGCCCGGCGGTCCCTAATGTCACATCTAGAAACATATATTAACGGTTGGGGAACGCAATGTAATTGATCCTACCATCATCTAACCTATCCACCCTAACTTCCTATGTACCTTTCGTGTCGTTCCCCTTCTTGTTTTTAGGGTTCGTTGGTCGTGCGACGGAGATTTTCGATGGAATTCCAAGATTTCACTCTAAACAAGTTCTACTTTGAGGCCTATGGCAAGTGATTCTTAGAAAAACTCTCTAATGGTCCACTTGTTCAAATTTAGGTTCTCTAGGGCGAGGCATTTGATTCCACAACCGCGAAAAAGTCAAGCTCGATTCTATCGCGGATTGGAAACTTCTCTTTGTTTTGAGTTCGCTGAAATCAACGCCCGGCCGATCCCTAATGTCACATCCAGAAACATATATTAACGGTTGGGGAACGCAATTTAATTGATCCAACCATCATCTAACCTATCCACCCTAACTTCCTATGTACCTTTCGTGTCGTTCCCCTTCTTGTTTTGGTTAGGTTTAGTGGCGACACACAGATTTTTCGATGGAATTCCTAGATTTCACTCTAAACAAGTGCTACTTTGAGACCTATGGCAAGTGATTCTTAGAAAAACACTCTAATGGTCCACTTGTTCAAATTTAGGTTCTCTAGGGTGAGGCATTTGATTCCACAACCGCAAAAAGTCTAGCTCGATTCTATCGCCGGATTGGAAACTTCTCTTTGTTTTGAGTTCGCTGCTGAAATCAACGCCAGCAGTCCCCTAATGTCACATCTAGAAACATATATTAACGGTTGGGGAGCGCAATGTAATTGATCCTACCATCATCTAACCTATCCACCCTAACTTCCTGTGTACCTTTTCGTGCCGTTCCCCTTCTTGTTTTTCGGTTCGTTGGTGCGACATAGAGATTTTTCGATGGAATTCCAAGATTTCACTCTAAACAAGTGCTACTTTGAGGCCTATGGCAAGTGATTCATAGAAAAACACTCTAATGGTCCACCTGTTCAAATTTAAGTTCTATAGGGTTAGGCATTTGATTCCACATCCGCAAAAAAGTCTAGCTCGATTCTATCGCCGGATTGGAAACTTCTCTTTGTTAAGTAGTTCGCGCTGAAATCAACGCCCGGCCGAGTCCCTAATGTCACATCCCGAAACATATATTAACGGTTGGCGAACGCCAATGTAATTGATCCTACCATCATCTAACCTATCCACCCTAACTTCCTATGTGCCTTTCGTGTCGTTACCCTTCTTGTTTTAGGTTCGGTAGGTCGACATAGAGATTTTTGATGGAATTCGAAGATTTCACTCTAAACAAGTGCTACTTTGTGGCCTATGGCAAGTGATTCTTAGAAAAACTCTCTAATGGTCCACTTGTTCAAATTTAGGTTCTCTAGGGCAAGGCATTTGATTCCACAACCGCGAAAAAAGTCTAGCTCGATTCTATCGCGGATTGGAAACTTCTCTTTGTTTTTTGAGTTCGGCGCTAAAATCAACGCCCGGCCGTCCCTAATGTCACATCCAGAAATATATATTAACGGTTGGGGAACACAATGTAATTGATCCTACCATCATCTAACCTATCCACCCTAAGAAGGTTTGGTTTATAGGCACTCTAAGGTCTCTTGTGAAGCTAGAAGTTTGTCTCCATCCCAAAGTCATCACCATAAGAGATTTTCAAGGGTAGAATTACTTCTTCCCTTGGAGGATTTTTGGAGCATTGATGATTTGGGGTTGGTAGCTTAACTAAGGGGCTGGAATGATCTAGCTATCAAAACTTCTTCTTTTTGTCTAGAGGATGATTCCTTTTCTTCCTTTGGGTGTTCATAAAGAATTTTTAGGAAAAAGCTCATACCCAATTTGAGTTAGATTAAGGACAAACCTTGCTTAGAAAAGGAGAGAAAAGTTCCTCTAGAAACTGCATGATGATCATCATGGGACAACATTTTTAGGATGAGTCCAAATACATTATCCTTTTCTTTGAAAGTATAGGATTTGGCCTCTGAGATCTCCTCACTTCTTCTTTACAGTTCGATTTTACTATTGGTAAGCTCCTCCTTTGAAAGAGAAGAGAGAAGGGGCGGTGGCAATGGATGGTTCTCGAACTTTGTGTAGAAGAAAGGCAGAATTCTCTCTAAAAAGGGTTATCTCATGATTATTTCGACCAACCGTAGGCGCAGCTCATAGCCAAGTGATAAGATAGGTTCTAAAGATTCTAGTGGCTGAAGCTTACGCTTATGGGTGCAGCATAAAGATAGGTGTGGAATCCGTGGATCCCACAAAAATATAAATAGAAAAGAAAATACAAAAAGAAAGGCTACGCTACATTATCTTACAAGATTTAGCTATACTCAATGTTTTCTCAGCAACCATTCTCCCCGGCAACGGCGCCAGAAATGCTTGTTGGTATTTGTTAAGCCCACAGAAATATTTATAACTTGTATAGTCCGCCAAGCGCCGCGGATACCGGCGAGCACTTCACCCGGGGAGGGGGTTTTAAATATCGTATCCACAAGGAGAATGGTGTGAGGGTAACGAAAGCTAATAACTAAACCCAAGAGGTATGACAAGAAGGATGGAGAGGATAAAGAGTTAAAGAAGATTTCTATGGTTGTCTAGTTCCCATTCATGTAAGCTATGTTGATATTGTCTTATGGGGAAATGATTCATTGGGATAGACATTTGCAAAGAATGTCAACCCCAAGCCAAGGATCTGCCAAAAGCCTATCCAACGGGATGTGGAATACAAAGAATTAACGTAGCTATAAGTCACCTACGTTAGTTACCACACTCGTAAGGTAGGGTGCATCCACAAGTAACCTTGGTCTAAGCGCCACGCCTAAACCTACAGCTACTCCTCTAATCTATAGCGTCCCACAGATTAAAGTACTCAAACAAGAGTTGTGAACAATAAGAACAATACTAACACTTAAGATAACACGATTACTTACTCAAACAAGAAGTCGATCCGCCATGAAGTCTTAGAACCAAGCTCCAATGGAACTTGATCCCGGAGGTACAAGATGTAGAGGAGTCACCGACATGCCCGGTGCTTCCTCCAGCAGCTCATCCCTTCACCCTTGCTCTAGATCTCTAAAATAGAACTAGCTCTGGCTACTCTCGCAGGGAGCCATTGATCTAGATCTCTCAACTTGACTCTTGCTCCTCAACTCAACTCTAGGGCTTCTAGTTCTACATGGTGTTCTAGTTCTAGTTCTAGTTCTAGAACTAGAGAGGAGAGGTTAGGGTCTCAGCCCGTTGAATGGTGAGTTGAATGAATTCGAATGAATTAGGGTTTCACCACAGAGGCGGGGGTCTCCTTATATAGCCCCGAGGTAGAGTAGGGGTCAAGCAAGCCTCCTCGTGGCGTAGGATCAAAACCGACCTTGATGGATGGATGAGATTGATCCTCATAGGCGGTTCAAACCGACCTAGGAAGATGGTCAATGGCAGGTGGGCCTAGGGGCGGCCGCCTGGAGGGTGGCGGCGGCCGCCGGCTCTATGCCGTGGGTCCCACCTTCCGGGCCGATCCTCTGGTGCCTTCTAGAGTCTTCTTACTTGGGTTCCAAGTCGGGTTACTTCACGACCATGTCTCCTCATCGTATGGGATGCAAACTACGGGCTTTTATCTGCTTTTATCTGTTTAGTCCACGAAAATATATAAATCACCAAAACTCGTGGAATTATGTCGATTAAAGCCCTATACTATGTTAATATTCATTTTAAGCCCTTATTTTTGTTTTAAAAAACCTCTATATTTTATGCTATAAGAGATATCAACAAGCTCCCCCAAGCTTACCCTTTGCTAGTCCCTAGCAAAGCCAAACTTAGCAATGGATTAGGAGTTGCTACAACGCTTTCACGCCTCAAAAGTACACATGCATGCTTTCAAACAAAATTTCTCCTCCGGATTAGAATAAACCTTTTCAACCGTCAACTTACCCATATTACCTTTAACCATGGAGCTTATAGCCTTTTCTTGGGATCTTGGGCAATTGAAAGATAGAACAATCAGATCGAGTACCGTGTCTCAAACCCTTTGATCAACCTTCATTCCGAGTTTTTTGCAAGTTTTCGAAATAAAACTCAAAGTTCCTTTAGTATGACCCTCTCAAGTCTCTCATTTTTGGTATTTGTGGATCCTCACTAAGGCAATAATGTTGTGTTGCCTTTCTCATAATATGTGGTATTTTTGGAAGGCAGTAGGACACTATGCCTTCTTCTCTCTCACCCTATATCTAAGGCTTATATGTGGAGCTCATAGGTGGGAAAAAGACTAAATCTACTTACTAAGCATATATTGTAAAGTCAAGCAATGGATCCAAAGTCACGAGTCATCTTTGCATGTGCATGTGTATGGTGTAGTGGAATGAATATGGTGGTTGGTGTATGAGGCTTAATGAAGTGAAAGCCTAATTCTACTTTTGCTCCTTGAAAAACATATCTCTCTTGTTAGGACTTTGAAAGTATTTTAGGAGAACCTTGGGCTGTATACTCTTCCTTTTTTTTTTTTTTTTTTTTTTTTTTTTTTAGGCTCTACTGTGCGTAGGACACTTGTCCATTTTCATCTCCCCGTTCTTCTTTCTCTCTCTCTTTTTTTTTATACAGCCCAAGCCTCCTTTTTGCAATAAAAACTTTTTGAGAGATAGTAACACGCAATCTTGGAGCTCTATGGGATTGTTGGCTAAGTGGATGGGTGTAAGGAATATTTTTGGTTGCTCTCTCCCGAGGTAGGAGTAGAACATTTTTGGTGGATCTATGGTGGATGTTTGGTGGATGCGTACTTCGAGGGAAGAAGTAGCATAAGTGCAAATGGAATAGAGTGGAGTGAGGTGGAGTGTAATGCGATCGCGAGAATGACAAGTTTCTAAGGGTTAGACAAAGATTGACCAAACTCAATGCAAAGTAAGCAGCCTATATATCAAAAAAAGAGTTTTCCTATCTAAAGAGCATGTATATATGGTCATGGTAGGAGTTTCAACACTTTATCATAAGGAACTCATCATGCACTTTTAATTTTTAAAAGATAAATCTCCGTAAATCTAGCATCTCTAGGAGTAAGATAAATAGCGGCTCAAACTTTCATATATCATATCCGTCAATCACCTAGACTTTAGAGCAAGCATTTACTACACACAGGTTTCGGGTTCAGAGCAAATCTCAAGTCAAAGCAGTTTGCATTAAAGGCTTGAGAGAAATTAAGCTTGAAAGTTAGGTGCTTGAAAGGAATTACACCGAACAACTATTCATCATCTCCATGCTTTTTATTTATTTTAGAGTTCATTTTATCTTGGCGAAAAACAACTTCTTATATACTTTCTACATTTATTTATTCCCAAACCTAATGATCATACTAATATTATATATATAGTCTAAACTTTTTATTTGGTTTTCTATGGTTATACATCTTTTTATTTCTTTTAATAAAGCAAACATATCTAGCTGATATTAAAACATAGGAAAGAGATATTATCCCTTCGGGATAATCTGGGGTGCTCTCCCCAAGCTAGATTGGAATGTCGGGTTGATGATATGGAAGTTGAGGTAGACAGCGACGAGGGTGTCATCCTATCATGTATCTCTCCCTTTTGAATCTGCTGAAACTCAAATAGACAACAAAGCCTTGTGGAATAGATTAAAGGCGTTAGTGGTTGGCCACATCGGCCTCATGAGTCTAGAGATTTTCAAGATGGATCATGATTAGAACTTCAGCAAGAATTCTCTTCTAAATATATTTTTTTAGAGTTTTATATATTTATATGCATGCAAAGAACTAAGATGCAAATGCAACTAGACGAATGCATATTTATTTTTATGCCACCACAAGTGAATATCCTTATGGGTTGTTACACACCACAAGATTATTCACATGGGGCTTTTTAGAATTTTTCAATGCAATACGATGCATAAATGTAAATATGCTAAAGGAAAATGATTATGCAATGCAAGGAAATAAATATGGTATGCATTAAATATGGATAACTACCCCGATCTTACCTTTCGGGCGAGGGTTCATGTTTTAAGTCTTTGAACAAGACTTCTTACCTTTACTCACTTCTCAAGTGCATTATCGGATCTTGGCGGTTTGCGTCTCTTGAGATAGTGATTTCGAGAAGATGGCATCACCCTTGTTCTTTGTTGGTCCCATGGTTTGAAGTGAAGCTTTGACAGGTGGAAGTGGGCAACATCTTGTTTAGTGCGATACTTTGTACGTTTATGGGTTGGGACATATACTTGTAGAATTTTGGGGAAGTGATGGACTCCTCCACATTTTGCTCAAAGTGTGTCACCTTTTACAAAGACAAGGTAGAGATCAAGTGCATGGGCCCCAAGTGGTGGGGAAAACACCAACAAAACCATAACTTTATTCATTATTCTCTAACCTTAGGCATGTTAAACAAGATAGAGTTAATGTTTATTATTATTATTTTCATTTATGACAAGAGTGATAAGATCAAAAGATTGAGCATCAACGGTTTATGATTATGATTATCTTCCAAAGCGAGGATCATAACATTTTAGCTTGCATGATTGGGGACTATGAGATCAAGAGAGTGGTGCTTAGGAACAAAAGAACTAAACATGTGGAGTTAAACAGGGATGTATAAGGTTAGGTTATAACTCCAACATGTTTGATCATTTATTTATGAATATGCCAAAATTAGGGAAAAACTTAGTTAATGATATTTACCTCAAGATGTTACCTTTTATTGGAGTGACGACCTTTGTAACACCTTGTGATTTCCTTCTTCTTGAAGCTTTCGTTATTTGGCCTCTTGTGTATCTTGTTCCTAACTTGTCTCCTTTATTGCATCATCCTTTCTTTCTTGTCCTTTGAATTGCGTTAAGACCTTTTTGCTCCTCTTATGGTTTTATTCTGCGTTATTAGTGAACAACACATACCCGAAGGAATATACAAATAGTAACAAGGATAGTGTTGTCCGCGGGGCTAAAGGTCACTTTCTCTGCTAACAAAAAGTTTTTGGCTGAAGATTTTAGCATAGATCATATATCTCATGTTTCACCTTGCTTTTCTAAAGGAATGATTTTAGTGAACCTTAAGTTTGATTTTCATGCATCGAAATCATTCAAACTTATGAAAAGAGCAATAGTGAATAGAGAGGTTGCAAACCAGCGTTTGGGGTGATGGGGGCATGTGAGGAGGAAGAGCACGATTGGATTATCCTTGGTGGAGTTGGTCTTCCTCTTCCATATGCTAATCACCCTTGAGTTCATCCTTGAGCAAGTGCTTTTGTTTGTAGACTCTATTTGTGGCACTCCTCTTCTTTCTCTTGCTTCATCTCTAGTATGAGTTTATCTCGGGACTTCCCCAAGCTTGTTTGAGAGTTTTTCTTTTTTGTAGGGGTTAGTGTAACAAAATATACCAATGTCTACACAAGTAATATTTAGTTCAATAACCAAACTAGACTCCATGTCTAATTTAATTAAAGAAGGCATTTTAACCTAAGCACCACGCTTAATTTAAAAGCCTTTGGAAGTACCAATTGAAGCACTTCCAAACCAAAGCATACTATAGCGTACAAAGGGTGACATGAAAGCATAAAAGAGATTTACTCAAGGTGGAGATGAAAAAGGATAGGCATTATTTATTTATTTATTTATTTATTATCGATTTGAGCATTTCTCTAAAGGTAGAGACAACCAAAATAAAGTAGTAACATGGCAAGAGTGATTTTGTAATCAACTTTGCATGAGGGTAATGATAATTGGTTGGACATACCTTTGTCTTTATCATCCTTCGTTCTTTTTGTTCTAGACACGGAATGGTTAGTGACAAAAATACCGAAGGAATATTCTCATAATTATATCTCTATGCTCATTACACAAGGGGTATCATAACAAAAGATGAACACTCAAGTTATTTCGCCCAAAAAGAGTGCTTGTTTTAGGACAAAAAGCTCATCCTTGGGAAACCTTCAAATATGATTCAAGATGATGAAAAGATTTTCCCTTATATCACCAATCTCAAAACTCAAGCCAATGAGATCAAAAAACCCCCTTTCCAAATCTTTATCAACAAATAACACAAGAGGGTTGAAGATCATGTATGTGGCCAGATTAGAGGTGGCAATTAATTCAGGAGTTTGCTCACATGAGCAAGGATTGGATAAAATGTTCGGTGAGGTAACTTACATGCTCATGGATGTTTTCCGACTTTTTGATAATGCTCTTTTCTGGTCTTCCTTAGATCCTTCACGATGTCTATACTTGGAATTTCTAGGATCGTAGGGGAGACTCAAGAAGAAAAGCACAAAAGAGGATTCATTGGGGTCAAGGATGATGTTTGAAGATGGGTTTGAATAAGTTATCTAGTCTAAAATAGAAGGGGAGAAGATATGAATGGATTCTAGATAGCTCTGCTCTCCTTCTATGGCATCATTAGATATGCCATCCTTGGGCTTTCCCAATGTCCTTTGTAAGAATAAGGACGCTTTCTAAGAGACTCTTCTTTTAAGAGGATTTGGTTTATAGGCACTCAAAGGTCTCTTGTGAAGCTAGAAGTTTGTCTCCATCCCAAAGTCATCACCATGAGGGGTTTTCAAGGGTAGAGTTACTTCTTCCCTTGGAGGGTTTTGGAGCATTGATGATCTGGGATTGGTAGCTTAATTAAGGGATTGAAGTGATTATGATCCAGCTATCAAAACTTCTTCTTTTTGTCTAGAGGATGATTCCTTTTCTTCCTTTGGGTGTTCATAAAGAATTCTAGGAAAAAGCTCATACCCATTGAGTTTGTCAAGGACAAACCTTGCTTAGAAAAGGAGAGAAAAGTTCCTCTAGAAACTGCATGATGATCATGCGGACAACTTTTCTAGGATGAGCCCAAATACATTATCCTTTTCTTGAAAGGATAGGATCTGGCCTCTGAGATGCTACTCACTTCTTCTTTGGAGTTTGATTTTACTATTGGTAAGCTCCTCCTTTGAAAGAGAAGGGAGAAGGGGCGGTGGCAATGGATGGTTCTCAAACTTTGTGTAGAAGAAAGGCAGAATTCTCTCCTAAAAAAAGGGTTATCTCATGATCATTTCGCCCAACCGTAGGCGCAGACTCATAGCCAAGTGATAAGATAGGTTCTAAAGATTCTAGTGGCTGAAGCTTACGCGTATGGGTGCAGCATAAAGATAGGTCCGGAATCCGTGGATCCCAAAAAATATAAATAGAAAAGAAAATACAAAAAGAAAGGCTACGCTACATTATCTTACAAGATTTAGCTATACTCAATGTTTTCTCAGCAACCATTCTCCCCGGCAACGGCGCCAGAAATGCTTGTTGGTATTTGTTAAGCCCACAGAAATATTTATAACTTGTATAGTCCGCAAGCGCACGGATACCGGCGAGCACTTCACCCGGGAGGAGGGTTTTAAATATCGTATCCACTAGGAGAATGGTGTGAGGGTAACGAAGCTAATAACTAAACCCAAGAGGTATGACAAGAAGGATGGAGAGGATAAAGAGTTAAAGAAGATTTCTATGGTTGTCTAGTTCCCATTCATGTAAGCTATGTTGATATTGTCTTATGGGGAAATGATTCATTGGGATAGACATTTGCAAAGAATGTCAACCCCAAGCCAAGGATCCTGCCAAAGCCTATCCAACGGGATGTGGAATACAAAGAATTAACGTAGCTATAAGTCACCTACGTTAGTTACCACACTCCAGAAGGTAGGGTGCATCCACAAGTAACCTTGGTCTAAGCGCCACGCCTAAACCTACAGCTACTCCTCTAATCTATAGCGTCCCACAGATTAAAGTACTCAAACAAGAGTTGTGAACAATAAGAACAATACTAACACTTAAGATAACACGATTACTTACTCAAACAAGAAGTCGATCCGCCATGAAGTCTTAGAACCAAGCTCCAATGGAACTTGATCCCGGAGGTACAAGATGTAGAGGAGTCACCGACATGCCCGGTGCTTCCTCCAAAGAGCTCATCCCTTCACCCTTGCTCTAGATCTCTAAAAAATAGAACTAGCTCTGGCTACTCTCGCAGGGAGCCATTGATCTAGATCTCTCAACTTGACTCTTGCTCCTCAACTCAACTCTAGGGCTTCTAGTTCTACATGGTGTTCTAGTTCTAGTTCTAGTTCTAGAACTAGAGAGGAGAGGTTAGGGTCTCAGCCCGTTGAATGGTGAGTTGAATGAATTCGAATGAATTAGGGTTTCACCCTGGGGGCAGGGGGTCTCCTTATATAGCCCCGAGGTAGAGTAGGGGTCAAGCAAGCCTCCGTAGCCGTAGGATCAAACCGACCTTGATGGATGGATGAGATTGATCCTCATAGGCGGTTCAAACCGACCTAGGAAGATGGTCAATGACAGGTGGGCCCAAGATCACAAGAAAAAGCTACAAGCTCCATGAATACAGGTAATATGGGTAAGTTGAAGGTTGAAGTAGTTTATCCGGAGTTGAAATTTTGTTTGAAAGCATGTGTACTTTTGAGGTGTGAAAACGTTGCAGCAACTCCTGATCCAACAATATGGTCTTGCTAGGGACTAGCAAGAGGTAAGCTTGGGGGAGCTTGTTGGTATACCTTATAGCATAAAATATAGAGGTTTTTTAAAAACGAAAATAAGGGCTTAAATTGAATATCAACATAGTATAGGGGCTTGACTAACATGATTCCACTAGTTTTGGTGATTTATATATTTTTCGAGGGATTAAGCGAACGAAAATGCCCAAGAGTTTGCAAGCCTTACGACATAAAAGGCGTGTCCGTGGCGTAACCCAACGTGGAACCTACACTAGAACATTCCGGAAGAGACCGGAGGGCACCGAGGAAGGAAGCGGGGCCCACTGGCGGGGGAGCGGCGGCGGCGGCCTGTGGGGCCCCCTGTCGACCTCGCATTCAAGGTCGGTTCACTACCGCCTATGAGGAGCAATCTAGTCCATCCATCAAGGTCGGTTTGATCCAAGGGCTGTCGTGCATCCTCTGCGGGGCTATATAACAAGACCCCCGACCCCACGGTGAAACCTAATTCATTCTACTCCATACCAAGTCCATCATCAAGACCCCAAGTCAAGATCCTAAGCCCTAGTTCCACCATAATTAGAGCAATAGCTATCTAGGTTAGCTCTAGAGGAAGTCAAGTATTGTCTTGGATTCCTGGATAGTCAAAAGTAGCGGGGGCCGAAAGCTTCACGTGGCTTCTCTCTTGTATCTCATTTGTAAGTATTTGTTAGAATACAATTGCCATGACTTTATTCTATTTAATGATTATATTCTTAGTTATATGCTTCTATGCTTATTATGATTATATATTTAGTTTAGTATGTTTGCCTTATTATTCAAGCATGGAGTCGTATAAGCCCCCTTAGATGTACACTATGTGGGTGGTCGACAATGTGTAAACGTGGTGTTTATACAACGTTTGCTGCGACATCACCCTATATTCTCAGGAAGTGTGGTAGATCGTGGATGTGATACTCCCATTGAGTCCTTTGGAGTTCACCCCGAATGTAGGGCTAGTTGAACTTTGTTACTATGGTTGGTTGGTTTTGTTCCTAATCTTCCTTAGTAGTATTCACCATGTGTAGATATAATGCCTTCATACGATGATGACTAGATGTATTGCACTAATTGTAGTATGCATTGACATATAAGTAGGAGTAACTTAGGGATATTCCATCCACCTCACCTATACTATGGTATTTAGCCTTTTATGATACTAGCTAGTGGCATATGATGATCTTTGACTTGGATGATGTTATTATCATTATTATTATCTTCTTATCTTTATTATGTGACTTACCTCGTTTGAGTTTAGTATGATGCATATGGTTTACTCTACATTACACCACTTTGCAAGTGAATCAACATTAAATCATCAACCTACCCATAGCCATCCCTTTCTTGTCGGTAGAATATAAATACGATACCGGATAGAATCCTGGTGAGATGCTACAATAGGGTAATTCTATCCGTGGCGCTGCGGTCGATACCAGAATTATATTATTGCAAGAGTTTCAAGTGTCATTATAAGAATATCCGTTCCGCATTCCTTTAGCGTTGTGAGCTAGGGTGACCAGACTAGTTTCGTAGGCAATGCTAGAATGTGTGGTACAGCTTTTTGTGCCTATCGTGGTGAGATTAACTCCACCATCGATAATGTTGCAAAGTCATAAACCATAACTAATTCCGTCTAACTTTATTAACTTCCCACTCTAACTTTTATTGGAATGTGAGATTAACTCCACATCCAAGCTGACTTATTAGATAGATACCATTTATACATTTCTAGCGCCGTCCTAGATGTGGATCGTGTTAGAGATGTCAATAGACATCACCCTATATTCCGGGACGTGTGGTAGATCGTGGATGTGATACTCCCATTGAGTCCTTTGGAGTCCACCCCGAATGTAGGGCTAGTTGAACTTTGTTACTATGGTAGGTTGGTTTTGTTCCTAATCTTCCTTAGTAATATTCACCATGTGTAGATATATTGCTTTCCTGCCATGATTGCTAGGTGTATTGCACTAATCTTAGTATGCATTGACATATAAGTAGGAGTAACATAGGAATATTCTGTCTATGCTACCTATACCATCTATTTGCCCTTCTATGACAGATTCTAGTGGCATACGATGATCTTTGACTTGGCACTTATCATTTATCTTTATTATCTTTATATGACTTACCCCTGTTCAGAGTAGTTAGACTACATATGGTTATTCTACTTTACCACACTTCGCATGTGACCTCAATCAATCTACCCATAACCTACCCTTCCTTGTGGTAATATATAAATACGATACCGGATAGACTCCTGGTGAAGTGCTACAATGGGTTATTCTATCTGTGCGCTTGCAGATACCAGAATTATATTATCATTGCAAGAGTTTCAAGTGTCATATTAAGAATATCCGTTCACACATTTCTTTAGCGTTGTGAGCTAGGGTGACGAACTAGTTTCGTAGGGCAATGCTAGAATGTGTGGTACAACTTTTGTGCCTATCATGGTGAGATTAACTCCACCATCGATAATGTTGCGTAGTCATACACCATAACTAACACCATCTAACTTTATTAACTCTCCGCTCGACTTTTATTGGAATGTGAGATTAACTCCACATCAAGCTAACTTATTAGATAGATCCGCTTATACATTTAAGTCATCCTAGGGTTGGGTCTTAGATCCATCCTTTTGTGATTGCGTTAAGAAATGTCAACAAGCATTTCTGGCGCCGTTGCTTGGAAGGGTGCTAGCCAAACGAACATACATATTTGGATAGATTGATATCACTTGCATCCGCGTAAGGTATTGAGGACACCATTAGTCACTACTCGAACAGGATTACCCTTGTTTTGTCTACTTGTGTTTATCTTATGCAGGGTAATGAATGAATTGGTATGACCGTCCGGATAATTATATTGAAGATCCGTAAGTATCGAAGGGGGCAAAATCAAGCTTAGAAAAAAACTCCAACACCTTTCGTCACGGACGATCATTAATCAAGGCGAAGCTTAACACCAGTTTTTGAGGCTATGGCTACAAGATACTATGAGAGTTCTCTACTTCAACTACGGTCAATAGGCTGGCAGTTGAGATCGGGGACAATGATTTTCAACTCAAGCCTGGGCTCATCAACATGTTACAAGCTAGCCAATTTTGTGGAAAGGCACATGAAAATGTGAGTGCTCATCTCCAAGATTTCGTGGAGGTCTACAGTACTTACACCATTAAGAAGAGTACCAATAGATGCCATCCTACTTTGCCTCTTCCCGTTATCACTCTTGGGAAAGGCAAAGTAGTGGTTCTATGCTGATAAAGAGAAAAATACTACATGGTCACTCTGCTCTACTGCCTTCCTAGTCAAGTTCTTTCCTATAGGCAATACAAGTGCCTTACGGAAAAGTTATCCAATTTCCAGCAACAACATGATGAATCTGTCCCAGAAGTGAGGGAGCACTTCCAAGATTATATTTCTGAAATAACCACATCACGGGATGGAGAATTGGCTACTCATGCAGACCTTCTACTATGAGTTCAACTAAGTACTCGTGAGACCATGGATGTTGTTGCTGAGGTGCTTTCCTATCATTAAATCTAGTGAACTTGTGGAGAAGATACCTTCCAACCAGATATGGAATGAAGAATGTCAACCCTACAAGAGATCAAGAGGAATGCACCAGCTTAAAGAGGGCACACAGTCAACAACTGCCCGAAGATTGAAGAGGATGTGGGCTACAACAATAACAACAACTATCATCCTCAACAGAATCAAGGTTGGAACCAACGGAGGCCCAGCTACCAAGGTTTCTACTTCAAAGAGTTTGAAAGAAAGGATGAAAAGATGACTCCCTACCACCTGATAAAGAAGATCTTGGGAGACCGTCATCCTCGTCAGAATTGGACCCACACAATTGAGGCCACGCTATGTGACTATGGCTCAAGCATAAGCAATATGCCTAAAGCTTGCAGACTAGTCACCCAGCTACCCCAAAGGAATACTTGAAGATATGATTATATGGGTTGGACACTCATACGTGCTAGCAGACTTTACGATTATTGGAACAATGAAGAGATGAAAGGGCACCAATCATATTAGGCCGACCGTTCTTGAGCACGGCCAAAGCTATCATCTACACCTTCAGTTCAAAAAAAAAATCTGCTTCACCATCAAGGGGAGAAAGGATAGATTCAACTTCAAGGACAAGACACTTACATCTCCCGCTCACCCACGAACACCATACCTCTATGAGTTGACACCGAACCTATGATCAAAACAATCAACAAAAAAAAAGAGGAACAAGAATAAGAACAAAAAGGCTCACCTACAAAGAAGATCCAGGCGTCCTGACCATAGCATGTTCCATCCACCAGTTGACCTTCAACAACACTTATTGACATGGGATCCGGCATCAACCCAATGGCAAAGGTAATATATGAATTATTATTTGGTAAGATGCCTTTGTACCCAACATATGTGCAGCTGCGGTGGCGGACAAATCATGCTAATTTCCGAAGGAATTGCTAGAGACGCACTGCACAAACCAAAGTGAGCACTATGTCATTACCGACTTCTGAGTCACGGACATGGGGGAAGAAAAGGATCCACCACTAGTGCTAGGGAAACCATTCCTCAACACCACGTGCGCCATCATCTACATCCAATTGAGAAGAGATCCACTTCCAGTTTCCTATGGAGAAAGGTACGCTTGTACTTTTAATAGTTACACTAATTATGAATAGCCAAAGAAGAACAGGTCAGCATGCAAGGAGCAAGCTTGGGGAGGAAGGCCAATTCATCTACAAGATGATCCATCGTACTCTTCCCTCTTCACATACCCTCGTCCTCCACACGCTGGTTTGAAACCTCTCCATTCACTATTGCTCTTTTCCACAAGTTTGAATGATTTTGTTGCATGAAAATTAAACTTAAGGTTGAATAAAATCATTCCTTTAGAAAAGCAAAGTGAATACTTAAACATGAGATAAATGATCTATGCTAAAATCTTCAGCCAAAACTTTTTCGATAACATAGAAAGTGACCTTTAGCCCTGTGACAACACTATCCTTGTTATTACTTGTATACTCCTTCGGGTATGTGTTGTCAACTAATACTGCAGGAATGAAACCATAAGAGGAGCAAAAAGGTCCGATCGCAATTTAAAGGACAAGAAAGAAAGGATGATGCAATAAAGGAGATAAGTTAGGAACAAGATACACAAGAGGCCAAGTAACAAAAGCTTCAAGGTGTTCAGATGCGTCACATTCAATAAAAGGTAACATCTTGAGGTAAGTTATCATTAACTAAGCTTTCCCTAATTTTTGGCATGTTCATAAATAAAGAATCAAACATGTTGGAGTTATAACCTACCCTTATACATCCCGTTTTAACTCCACATGTTTAGTTCTTTGTTCTGGACACCACTCTCTCGATCTCATAGTCCCCAACCGTATAAGTCAAAACGCGTTAGCATCCTGTTTTGGAGGATAATCATAATCATTAAACCACGATGCCCAATTTCCTGATCTTATCACCCTTGTCATAAATGAAGAGAAATAATAATAATAATAAACATTAACTCTATCTTGTTTAATGCGCCTAAGGTTAGAGAATAATGAATAAAGTTATGGTTCTGTTGGTGTTTTCCCACCAACGGGGCCCATGCACTTGATCTCTACCTTGTATGCGTGCAAACAGGACACACTTCGAGCAAAATGTGGAGAAGTTTGTCACTCCCCAATCTATAAGTATGTGTCCTGAACCCACAAAGTATGCACACTAAACAAGATGTTACCCGCTTCCACTATCAAAGCTTCACTTCAAACCATGGGACCAACAAAGAACAAGGGTGATGCTATCCTCCTGAAATCACTATCTCAAGAGACGCCAACCACCAAGATCTTAATGTACTTGAGAAGTGAGTAAGGTAAGAAGTCTTGTTCGAGGACTTTAATTCACGAACCCTCGCCGAAAAAAGGTAACTTCGATAAGTTATCCATAATTAGTTCCCAACATTGCATATTTACTTTCATTATTTGCATAGCATATTTCCCTTTCCCAATTGCATTTGAAAAGACAATAAAAATGCTTAATGTTTTTACCATGTCTAAAAACCTAAAGCCCCATGTGAGTAAATCCGAGGTTTAACACCCTCGGAGATATTTCTTGTGGTGGCATAAAAATAAAATAAAGATGCATTCATAAGTTCTTTATCTTCTTTTGCATACAAAATAAGAAAATCCAAAAATATATTTGATGCTGCTAAGTGTCCCGGTGACAAAAAGCGTGGCTAAACTCTAACGCTAATCAAGTTCCACTAGCTTTGTTGTCTATTTGAGTTTAGCGGGATTTCGAAGGAAGAGAGACATGATGAGCCGACACCACTGTCACCATCTACCTCAACTTCCATATCATCAACCCGACATTTCAATCTAGCTTGGGGAGAGCACCCCCCGATTATCCCGATAAGTATCTCTACTACTACTACTATTATTAGCTAGATATTTGGTTTGCTTAGTTTGCTTAAGTTGCTTAGAGTGAGTCTATATAATCTTAAAGAGTCTTTATTATAGTATAAATAAAATGATCAAGAGAGAGTGTACACCTTTTACGCTTTTGCTCAAATAAAAAGGACTTAAAATTAAAGGAGATGATGAATAGTTGCTCCGTCGTAATACCTTTTTAGTACCTAGCTTTCAAGCTTAATTTCTCTCGAAGCTTAAATGTAAAACTGCTTTGACTTGAGATTTACTCTGAACCTGAAATCTGTGGATTGCAAATGCTTGCTCTAGAGTCTAGGTAATTGACGGATATGATATATGAAAGTTTTGAGCTGCTAGTTCTCTTACTCCTAGTGACACTAGATTTCTAGAGATTTATCTTTTGAAAATTATACAAATACACATGATAAGTTCCTGTATGACAGAGTGTTGAAACTCCTACCACAGCCATATATACATGCTCCATAGATTAGGAAAACCTTTTGATATATATATAGGCTGCTTGCTTTTGCATTGAGTTTGGTCAATCTTTGTCTACCCTTAGAAACTTGTCATGCTGATGTACACTCCATCCATCCACCACATCTGTATTCCATTCCACTAGACTCCACTCATATACATGTTGCTTCTATCCTGGAAGTACACATCCACCATACACATCCACTATATACCCGCCAATTATGTTCCACTCCTATCCTCGGAGAAGAGCAACCAAAAATATTCCATCCATTCAGTCAACAATCCTATAAGCTCCATTACTCTTGTTTATCTCTCAAAAGTTTATTGCAAAAAGAGACTTGGGTTGTATTAGTAAAAAAAAAGAAGAGAGAGAAAGGGGAGATGAAAAATGGACAAGTGTCCTACTGCGGCGCAGAGCCTACCTCCCAAAGAAAGAAAAAAAAAAAAAAAAAGAAAGAATAAAGGAGAGTTAAAAAAAATGGACAAGTGTCCGATATGAAAACAATGGGTACTTAGATGCCCGCCTCTCCATAAAAAGAAAAATAAAAAGAAATACAACCTGGGTTCTCTCAAGTGTTTCAAGTTTTAAAAAAGAGAGATGACTTTTCAAAGAGCTAGAAAAGAATTAGACTTTTTCTCATCATTTCACATTTGTTGACATCTCTAACACGATCCACATCTAGGGCGGCGCTAGAAATGTATAAATGGTATCTATCTAATAAGCTAGCTTGGATGTGGAGTTAATCTCACATTCCAATAAAAGTTAGAGTGGGAAGTTAATAAAGTTAGACGGAATTAGTTATGGTTTATGACTTTTGCAACATTATCGATGGTGGAGTTAATCTCACCACGATAGGCACAAAAAGCTGTACCACACATTCTAGCATTGCCTACTGAAACTAGTCTGTCACCCTAGCTCACAACGCTAAAGAAATGCGTGAACGGATATTCTTATAATGACACTTGAAACTCTTGCAATAATATAATTCTGGTATCGATCATGCAAGCGCCGCGAGATAGAATTACCCTATTGTAGCATCTCACCGAGGATTCGATCCGGGTATCGTATTTATATTCTACCGACAAAGAAAGGGATGGCTATGGATAGGTTGATGATTTAATGTTGATTCACTTGCGGTGGTGTAATGTAGAGTAAACCATATGCATCATACTAAACTCAAACGAGGTAAGTCACATAATAAAGATAATAAGATAATAATAATGATAATAACATCATCCAAGCCAAAGATCATCATATGCCACTAGCTAGTATCATAAAGGCTAAATACCATAGTATAGGTGAGGTGGATGGAATATCCCTAAGTTACTTCTACTTATATGTCAATGCATACTACAATTAGTGCAATACATCTAGTCATCATCGTATGAAGGCATTATATCTACACATGGTGAATATTACTAAGGAAGATTAGGAACAAAACCAACCAACCATAGTAACAAAGTTCAACTAGCCCTACATTAGGGGGTGGACTCCAAAGGACTCAATGGGAGTATCACATCCACGATCTACCACACTTCCTAGAATATAGGGTGATGTCGCAGGGCAAACGTTGTATAAACACCACGTTTACACATTGTCGACCACCCACATAGTGTACATCTAAGGGGGCTTATACAACTCCATGCTTGAATAATAAGGCAAACATACTAAACTAAATATATAATCATAATAAGCATAGAAGCATATAACTAAGAATATAATCATTAAATAGAATAAAGTCATGGCAATTGTATTCTAACAAATACTTACAAATGAGATACAAGAGAGAAGCCACGTGAAGCTTAGCTCCCCGCTACTTCTTGACTATCCTAATCCAAGACAATACTTGACTTCCTCTAGAGCTAACCTAGATAGCTATTGCTCTAATTATGGTGGAACTAGGGCTTAGGATCTTGACTTGGGGTCTTGATGATGGACTTGGTATGGAGTAGAATGAATTAGGGTTTCACCGGGGGTCGGGGGTCTTGTTATATAGCCCCGAGGGATGCACGGCAGCCCTTGGATCAAACCCGACCTTGATGGATGGACTAGATTGCTCCTCATAGGCGGTAGTGAACCGACCTTGAATGGGAGGGCGACGGGGGCCCCACGGGCGGCCGCCGCCTGGCTCTACCAGGTGGGCCCCGAACTTCCCACGGTGCCCTCGGTCTCTTACGGAATGTTCTAGTGTAGGTTCCACGTTGGGTTCGTCACGGACACGTCTTTATGTCGTAAGGCTTGCAAACTCTTGGGCATTTTCTGTTTAATCCACGAAAAATATAAAATCACCAAAACTAGTGGAATCATGTTAGTCAAGCCCCTATACTATGTTGATATTCAATTTTAGCCCTTATTTTTAGTTTTAAAAACCTCTATATTTTATGCTATAAGGTATACCAACAAGCTCCCCAAGCTTACCTCTTGCTAGTCCCTAGCAAGACCATGTTATTGGATCGGGGAGTTCTTTGCAAGCAGCTTTCACACCTCAAAAGTACACATGCTTTCAAACAAAATTTCATCTCCGGATAAACTATTTCAACCTTTAACTTACCCATATTACCTTTATTCATGGAGCTTGTAGCTTTTCTTGTGATCTTGGGCAATTGAAAGATAGAACAATCCGGTCAAGCACTAGGTCTCAAAACTTTTTGTTCAACCATCATTAGGAGTTTTTTACTGATTTTCGAAATAAAACTCAAAGTTCCTTCCAAGTATGACCCTTTCAAGTCTCTCATATGTGGCACGGTGGATCCTCACTAAGGCAATAAGGTTGTTTTGCCTTTCTCTCATAGTATGTGGTATTTTTTTGGACTAAGGCGGTAGGACACTATGCCTTCTTCTCTCTCACCCTATATCTAAAGCTTATATCTAGAGTTCATAGGTGGGGGAGAAAACTAAATTTACACGCTAGGCATATATTGTAAGTTCAAACAATGGATCCAAAGTCACGAGTCACACGATGCATGTGCATGATGGAATGAATATGATGGTAGGTGTGAATGGAATGAATGTGATGAGAAAAAGTCTAATTCTTTTCTAGCTCTCTCGAAAGATCATCTCTCTTTTGAAACTTGAAAACACTTGAGAGAACACGGGTTGTTTTTCTTTTTTATGGAGAGGCGGGCATCTAAGCACCCATTGTTTTCATCGGACACTTGTCCATTTTTTTTCTAACTCTCCTTTATTCTCTTTTTCTTTTTAGGGAGGTAGGCTCTACTGCGCCCGTAGGACACTTGTCCGTTTTTTCATCCCCTTTTTTCTCTCTCTCTTTTTTTTAACTAACAACCCAAGTCTCTTTTTTGTAATAGACTTTTGAGAGATAAACAAGAGTATGAGCTTTATGAGATTGTTATTTGGAATGGAATATTTTTGGTTGTTCTTCTCACGGGAGGATAGGAGTGGAACATATTTGGTGGGTATATAATGGGTGTATATAGTGGATCGCACTTCCGGGACGGGCGGCATATATGAGTGGAGTCTAGTGGAATGAAATATTTGTGGTGGATGGATGGATGGAGTGTACATCAGCATGACAAGTTTCTAAGGGTCGACAAAGGTTGAATGGACTCAATGCAAAGCAAGCGGTCTATATATATATCAACAAGGGTTTTCCTAATCTATGGAGCGTGTATATATGGCTGTGGGAGGAGTTTCAACACTGTCATACGGAACTTATCATGTATATTTTCATAATTTTCAAAAAGATAAATCTCAAATCTAGTGTCACTAGGAGCAAGAGAAATAGCAGCTCAAAACTTTCATATATCATATCCGTCAATTACCTAGACTCTAGAGCAAGCATTTTGCAATCCACGTAATTCAGGTTTAGGGTAAACCTCAAGCCAAAGCAGCTTTTACATTTAAGCTTCGAGAGAAATTAAGCTTGAAAGCTAGGTACTTGAAAGATATTATGACGAACAACTATTCATCATCTCCTTTATTTTTAAGTTCTTTTTAGTTGAGCAAAAGCATAAAGGTGCACACCCTCTCTTGATCATTTATTCATACAAAGACTCTTTAAAGATTATATAGACTCACTCTAAACAAACTAAAGCAAACTAAGCAAACCAAATATGTAATAATAATAATAATAGTAGTAGTAGAGATACTTATCGGGATAACTGGGGGTGCTCTCCCCCAAGCTAGATTTGAATGTCGGGTTGATGATATGGGAGTTGAGGTAGATGGTGACGATGGCATCGGCTCATCATGTCTCTTCTCCTTTGAAATCCTGCTAAACTCAAATAGACAACAAAGCTAGTGGAACTTGATTAGGTGTTAGAGTTTAGCCACATTGCTTCTGTTGCCTGGGATTCTTAGCAGAAAATATATTTTTGGATTTTCTTTATTTGTATGCAAAAGAAGATAAGTGATGCATTTTTATTTTATTTTTATGCCACCACAGTAAATATCTCTGAGGGTGTTAAGCCTCGGATTTACTCACATGGGGCTTTCAGCTTTTTAAACATGCAAAGCACTAAGTATTTTTGTTTTTCTTTTCTAATGCAATTTGGAAGAAGGAAATATGCTATGCAACTGGAGAAAGTAAATATGCAATGCTGGGAAGTAAATATGGATAACTTACCAATTACCTTTTTTTAGCGAAGGTTAGGGATTTAAAGTCCTCCGAACAAGACTTTCTTGTTTAAGCTCATTACTCCCAAAGATGCGTCAAGTAGTCACAATTGGTGGCTCTGATGATTTGATCGATGTTTCTCCTGATGATGTGCTGGGAGTTGTCTTTTTCTTTATCCACTTCTTGTTTCGGGAGGTTCCAGTGACCTGCATATCTTTTGTCTTGGGTTTATTGTTTTATTGTACCTTTTACCTTGACTTCTGAAATTTTACAATCTTCGCTTGTTGAGGTGGGCGACTTTTCTTCTCTAGGTCCTTCTACCTCTTCTTCTTCTTGAATCTTTAATTGTTTCTTCTTAAAGGGGCGTGGCGTCTGACACGTTCTTCTTTTCATAAGTAGTATAACTATTGAAATATATTATATTCGCACCTTTTCTGTAGGCAATTGGAAGTGAATTTCTCCTGTTCTTATGTAGATGATGGCGCGTGTAGTATTGAGGAATGGTCTTCCCAACACTAGTGGTGGATCCAACTCTTTTCCCATGTCCATGACTAAAAAGTCGATGAGGACATAATGATCATTAATTTTCACGGGCACGTCTTTTTCGCAATTCCTTCGAAATCGGCATGATTGGTCTGCCATCCGCAAGCCTGCACATATGTAGGATACAAGGGCATATCATCGAATAATAATTTATATGTTAGCTTGGCCATGATGTTGATGCGGATCCTGTATCACAATATGTATTATTGAAGGTTAAACATTTTATAGTGCATGATATATCGTTGGGATGCCCGGATCTTCCATCTTAGTCGGCATTGGCGATTTGAGTAGATGATCATTCTCGAGAACCTATCTTGTTAATCATCATTACCTTCACAGGGCTGAGCCTTCTTGTTCTTCTTTTTGTTCTTCTTGGTGATCTTGAATGTAGGTTACGGTGGCATCTCACAAGCGTATGGTGTTTTTCGATGGATGAGCGAGAGAGGTGAGTGTCTTGTTCTTGAAACTAAATACTTCTTTTCTTCCCTTAATGTTGAAACATATCTTTGCACTCGGTAGTAGATGATTGCTCTAAGCGTGCTCAAGAAAGGTCGACCCAATATGATTGGTGCCTTTTCACTTCCTCTGTCTCGACTCTACGAAATCTGCTAGCACATATGATTTTCCAACTTGTACGTAGACATCTTGGAGTATGCCTTGTGGATAGCATAGTGACTGATCTGCAAGCTGCAAGCACATGGTTGTATATAACAATGGATTACCATTAACCTTTTCATAAATTACCCGAGGTAAAATGTTGATGCTTGAGCCGAAATCACATAGTGCATTCTCAAATACGTGTGGTCCAATTTGGATGGTGATGACTGGCCTCCCTGGATCTTCCTTCTTTGGTGGTAGGGAGTCATCCAGACCCGTGGCTCTCCAATTTCTCCGTAAAGTAACAATCTGCATTAAAAATGTCTACAAGATTTGCGTGATTCTAATTCTTCCTACTGCCCTGAGTTTTACCTGATGTGGTTAGTGGAACAGAAATTGCTAGCTGAGAAATTTGAGATTCTATCATTTTGTTGAAACTATGTTGGTTTTTAATCGCAGAAGAAAAACTATCTATTCTATTGTTTATTGTTTCTAGCATTTTATCATTAGTAGTTAACTTCTTAGACAAGTTTTCCATAGTTTTTCCTTGATTCAAAACAAGATCTCTTAAAGAAGGTTGGTTAAAATTATTAAAATTACCTTGATAGTTACCTGAATAGTTACCTTGGTAGTTTGGTCTTTGCTGGTTCCAACCTTGATTTTGTTGAGGACGATAGTTGTTATTATTGATGTAGTTCATATCCTCTTCAATCTCTGGGCAATTATTGCCTGAGTGGCCATTGTTGCCGCATTCTTCACATGTCATGCTGGAGTCTAGAATTTGCATGACTTCTTTCTTCTCAGGAGCTTTCTCCTCAAGTTTCTTCATTATTAGGTCCATCTTGGCAGACAGCATGTCTACCTCCTTCAGTGAGTGCATTCCTCCTAACCTCTTGCGGGGTTGTCGCTCTTCATTCCAACTCTGGTTTGAAGCCATTTTCTCCACAAGTTCAGTAGCTTTTGTGAGTGTGAGTGATAAGAAAGCGCCTCCTGCTGCAGCATCCATTGTTTCACGAGCACTTGTAGTGAGTCCATGATAAAAGGTCTGCATAAGTAACCAATTTTCCATCCCATGGTGTGGGCATTCTGAGATATTATCTTGAAAGCATTCCCATGCTTCTAGACGACTCATCTTGTTGCTTGTTGAAAATTTGCAATCTTCCCCGTAAGGCATTGGTCTTGCCTATAGGAAAGAACTTTTGCAAGGAAAGCAAAGAAACAGTGACCAGGTGGTATTTTTATCTTTTGTAGCGTAGAACCATTGCTTAGCCCTTCCTAACAGGTGAGAATGGGAAAAGACGGAGTAGGATTGCATCTCTTGGTACTCCTTTAATGATGATAGTGTACCGCAAATCTCCAAAAGTGTTGGAGATGAGCGCTAGCATCCTCATGTGCCTTTCCATAGAACTGGCTAGCTTGTACCATATTAATGAGCCCAGGCTTAAGCTCAAAGTCATGATCCCCAATTGCAACTTCCGGTCCAGTGCGAACATTGGCCGTAGTTGGAGCTGAAAATTCACGAAGTGTCTTGTTGGCCATGGCCTCAAAAATAGGCAATAGGCTTTGCCTAAGTTGATCAAACGTCCAAATCAAAAAGGTGTAAAGGTTGTTCTAAGCTTGAGTTCTTGCCCTCTTGATTAATATTTCTGATTTTCAATATTGCTCCTTGGACTATTACTCCAATGAATATTTTTACCCTGCATAAAATTAAAGACAAGTAGACAAACAAGGGTAAGCCTGTTTGAGTAGTTGATAATGGGTCCTCGATACATTACGTGATGCAAGTGATATCAATCTATCCATGTATGTGTGTTTAGGATTAGCTAGCACCCTTTCTTCCCGAACAACGGCGCCGAAAATGCTTGTTGACATCTCTAACACGATCCACATCTAGGACGGCGCTAGAAATGTATAAATGGTATCTATCTAATAAGTTAGCTTGGATGTGGAGTTAATCTCACATTCCAATAAAAGTTAGAGTGGGAAGTTAATAAAGTTAGACGGAATTAGTTATGGTTTATGACTTTGCAACATTATCGATGGTGGAGTTAATCTCACCACGATAGGCACAAAAAGCTGTACCACACATTCTAGCATTGCCTACGAAACTAGTCATCACCCTAGCTCACAACGCTAAAGAAATGCGTGAACGGATATTCTTATAATGACACTTGAAACTCTTGCAATAATATAATTCTGGTATCGATCTGCAAGCGCACAGATAGAATTACCCTATTGTAGCATCTCACCAGGATTCTATCCAGGTATCGTATTTATATTCTACCGACAAGAAAGGGATGGCTATGGGTAGGTTGATGATTTAATGTTGATTCACTTGCAGTGGTGTAATGTAGAGTAAACCATATGCATCATACTAAACTCAAACGAGGTAAGTCACATAATACAGATAATAAGATAATAATAATGATAATAACATCATCCAAGTCAAAGATCATCATATGCCACTAGCTAGTATCATAAAAGGCTAAATACCATAGTATAGGTGAGGTGGATGGAATATCCTAAGTTACTCCTACTTATATGTCAATGCATACTACAATTAGTGCAATACATCTAGTCATCATCGTATGAAGGCATTATATCTACACATGGTGAATATTACTAAGGAAGATTAGGAACAAAACCAACCAACCATAGTAACAAAGTTCAACTAGCCCTACATTCGGGGTGGACTCCAAAGGACTCAATGGGAGTATCACATCCACGCGATCTACCACACTTCGAATATAGAGTGATGTCGCAGGCAAACGTTGTATAAACACCACGTTTACACATTGTGTTTCGACCACCCACATAGTGTACATCTAAGGGGGTGCTATACGACTCCATGCTTGAATATAAAGGCAAACATACTAAACTAAATATATAATCATAATAAGCATAGAAGCATATAACTAAGAATATAATCATTAAATAGAATAAAGTCATGGCAATTGTATTCTAACAAATACTTACAAATGAGATACAAGAGAGAAGCCACGTGAAGCTTCGCTCCCAGCTACTTCTTGACTATCCCAATCCAAGACAATACTTGACTTCCTCTAGTGCTAACCTAGATAGCTATTGCTCTAATTATGGTGGAACTAGGGCTTAGGATCTTGACTTGGGGTCTTGATGATGGACTTGGTATGGAGTAGAATGAATTAGGGTTTCACCGGGGGGTCGGGGGTCTTGTTATATAGCCCCGGAGGATGCACGCGGCAGCCCTTGGATCAAACCGGAGCCTTGATGGATGGACTAGATTGCTCCTCATAGGCGGTAGTGAACCGACCTTGAATGGGAGGGGTCGGCGGGGGCCCCACGGGGCGGCCACCGCCGCTGGCTCTACCGGTGGGCCCCTGGCTTCCTTACGGTGCCCTCTCGGTCTCTTTTCTCGGAATGTTCTAGTGTAGCCGGACTTTATTAACTCTCCGCTTCGACTTTTATTGGAATGTGAGATTAACTCCACATCCAAGCTAACTTATTAGATAGATCCCTTATACATTTAGGCGCCACCCTAGGGTTGGGTCTTAGATCCATCCTTTTGTGATTGCGTTAAGAAATGTCAACGGTTCATGAAATCATCAACACCAGCGGTCCCTAATGTCACATCCGTAAAACATATATTAACGGTTGGCGAATGCAATGTAATTGATCCTACCATCATCTAACCTATCCACCCTAACTTCCTATGTACCATTAGTAGTCGTTACCCTTCTTGTTTCGGTTCGTTCGTAGGGTCGACATAGAGATTTTCGATGGAATTCTAAGATTTCACCCTAAACAAGTGCTACTTTGAGTTCAAAAAAAAAAAAACAAGTGCTACTTTGAGGCGTATGGCAAGTGATTCTTAGAAAAACTCTCTAATGGTCCACTTGTTCGAATTTAGGTTCTCTAGGGCGAGGCATTTGATTCCACAACCGAAAAAGTCTAGCTCGATTCTATCGCGGATTGGAAACTTCTCTTTCTTTTGAGTTCACGCTGAAATCAACGCCCCAGCCCGGTCCCTAATGTCACATCCGAAACATATATTAACGGTTGGGGAACGCAATGTAATTGATCCAACCATCATCTAACCTATCCACCCTAACTTCTATGTACCTTTCCTATCGTTCCCCTTCTTGTTTTAGGTTCGTAGGTCGACACACAGATTTTTCGATGGAATTCAAGATTTCACTCTAAACAAGTGCTACTTTGAGGCCTATGGCAAGTGATTCTTAGAAAAACACTCTAATGGTCCACTAGTTCAAATTTAGGTTCTCTAGGGCGAGGCATTTGATTCCACAACCGCAAAAAGCCTAGCTCGATTCTATCGCCGGATTGGAAACTTCTCTTTGTTTGTAGTTGGCGCTGAAATCAACGCCGGCGAGTCTCTAATGTCACATCCGAAAACATATATTAACGGTTGGGGAATGCAATGTAATTGATCCTACCATCATCTAACCTATCCACCCTAACTTCCTATGTACCTTTTAGTGCCGTTCCCTTCTTGTTTCGGTTCGTTGGTCGAAAAAGAGATTTTCGATGGAATTCCAAGATTTCAGTCTAAACAAGTGCTACTTTGAGTTCAAAAAAAACAAGTGCTACTTTGAGGCGTATGGCAAGTGATTCTTAGAAAAACACTCTAATGGTCCACTTGTTCGAATTTAGGTTCTCTAGGGCGAGGCATTTGATTCCACAACCGCGAAAAAGTCTAGCTTCGATTCTATCGCGGATTGGAAACTTCTCTTTTGTTTTGAGTTCGCGCTGAAATCAACGCCGCCGATCCCCTAATGTCACATCCGAAAACATATATTAACGGTTGGGGAATGCAATGTAATTGATCCTACCATCATCTAACCTATCCACCCTAGGTTCCTATGTACCTTTCGTGCCGTTCCTTCTTGTTTTGGTTTTGTTGGTCGACCACGAGAGATTTTCGATGGAATTCCAAGATTTCACTCTAAACAAGTGCTACTTTGAGGCCTATGGCACGTGATTCTTAGAAAAACTCTCTAATGGTCCACTTGTTCAAATTTAGGCTCTCTAGGGCGAGGCATTTGATTCCACAACCACGAAAAAACTCTGGCTCGATTCTATCCCGGATTGCAAACATCTCTTTGTTTTGAGTTCGTGCTGAAATCAACGCCAAAGGAGTCCCCTAATGTCACATCCGAAACATATATTAACTATTGGGGAAGGCAATGTAATTGATCCTACCATCATCTAACCTATCCACCCTAAGTTCCTATGTACCTTTCAGGTCGTTCCCCTTCTTGTTTTTTGATTCGTAGGTCGACTTAGAGATTTTCGATGGAATTCCAAGATTTCAATCTAAACAAGTGCTACTTTGAGGCCTATGGCAAGTGATTCTTAGAAAAACTCTCTAATGGTCCACTTGTTCAAATTTAGGTTCTCTAGGGCAACGCATTTGATTCCACAAACGTGAAAAAGTCTAGCTCGATTCTATCGCCGGATTGGAAACTTCTCTTTGTTTTGAGTTCGGCGCTGAAATCAACGTCCGCGATCCCTAATGTCACATCGAGAAATATATATTAACGGTTGGGGAACACAATGTAATTGATCCAACCATCATCTAACCTATCCACCCTAACTTCCTATGTACCTTTCGTGTCGTTCCCCTTCTTGTTTCGGTTCGTTGGTCGACCACGAGATTTTTCGATGGAATTCCAAGATTTCACTCTAAACAAGTGCTACTTTGAGGCCTATGGCAAGTGATTCTTAGAAAAACACTCTAATGGTCCACTTGTTCGAATTTAGGTTCTCTAGGGCGAGGCATTTGATTCCACAACCGCGAAAAAGTCTAGCTCGATTATATCGCGGATTGGAAACTTCTCTTTGTTTTTTTGAGTTCGCTGCTGAAATCAACGCCCGCCGGTCCCTAATGTCACATCGAAACATATATTAACGGTTGGGGAACGCAATGTAATTGATCCAACCATCATCTAACCTATCCACCCTAACTTCCTATGTACCTTTCCCTGCGTTCCCTTCTTGTTTTTGGTTCGTTGGTCGACACACAGATTTTTGATGGAATTCCAAGATTTCACTCTAAACAAGTGCTACTTTGAGGCCTATGGCAAGTGATTCTTAGAAAAACTCTCTAATGGTCCACTTGTTCGAATTTAGGTTCTCTAGGGCGAGGCATTTGATTCCACAACCACGAAAAATTCTGGCTCGATTCTATCGCGGATTGGAAACATCTCTTTGTTTTGAGTTCGCTACTGAAATCAACGCCGCAGTCCCTAATGTCACATCCGTAAACATATATTAATTGTTGGGGAATGCAATGTAATTGATCCTACCATCATCTAACCTATCCACCCCTAACTTCCTATGTACCTTTTGTGTCGTTCCCCTTCTTGTTTTAGGTTCGTTGGTCGACCCCTGAGAGATTTTCGATGGAATTCCAAGATTTCACTCTAAACAAGTGCTACTTTGAGGCCTATGGCAAGTGATTCTTAGAAAAACTCTCTAATGGTCCACTTGTTCGAATTTAGGTTCTCTAGGGCGAGGCATTTGATTCCACAACCACGAAAAATTCTGGCTCGATTCTATCGCGGATTGGAAACATCTCTTTGTTTTTGAGTTCGGCTGAAATCAATGCCAGCACTTCCCTAATGTCACATCGAGAAACATATATTAACGGTTGGGGAATGCAATGTAATTGATCCTACCATCATCTAACCTATCCACCCTAAGTTCCTATGTACCTTTCGTGCCGTTCCCCCTTCTTGTTTCGGTTTGTTGGTCGACACGAGAGATTTTTCGATGGAATTCCAAGATTTCACTCTAAACAAGTGCTACTTTGAGGCCTATGGCAAGTGATTCTTAGAAAAACTCTCTAATGGTCCACTTGTTCGAATTTAGGTTCTCTAGGGCGAGGCATTTGATTCCACAACCACGAAAAAGTCTAGCTCGACTCTATCGCCGGATTGGAAACTTCTCTTTGTTTAGAGTTCGTGCTTGAAATCAACGCCCGGCCGAGTCCCCAATGTCACATCCAGAAACATATATTAACGGTTGGGGAACGCAATGTAATTGATCCAACCATCATCTAACCTATCCACCCTAAGTTCCTATGTACCTTTCGTGTCATTCCCCTTCTTGTTTCGGTTTGTTGGTCGACACAGAGATTTTCGATGGAATTCCAAGATTTCACTCTAAACAAGTGCTACTTTGAGGCCTATGGCAAGTGATTCTTAGAAAAACTCTCTAATGGTCCACTTGTTCGAATTTAGGTTCTCTAGGGCGAGGCATTTTATTCCACAACCGCGAAAAGTCTAGCTCGATTCTATCGCCGGATTGGAAACTTCTCTTTGTTTTGAGTTCGCTGCTGAAATCAACGCCCGGCACTCCCTAATGTCACATCCAGAAACTTATATTAACGGTTGGGGAAGGCAATGTAATTGATCCTACCATCATCTAACCTATCCACCCTAACTTCCTATGTACCTTTCGTGCGTTCCCCTTCTTGTTTCGGTTCGTTGGTCGACACAGAGATTTTCGATGGAATTCCAAGATTTCACTCTAAACAAGTGCTACTTTGAGGCCTATGGCAAGTGATTCTTAGAAAAACACTCTAATGGTCCACTTGTTCGAATTTAGGTTCTCTAGGGCGAGGCATTTGATTCCACAACCGCGAAAAAGTCTAGCTCGATTCTATCGCGGATTGGAAACTTCTCTTTGTTTTGAGTTCGTTGCTGAAATCAACGCCCGTGATCCCCTAATGTCACATCGAAAACATATATTAACGGTTGGGGAACGCAATGTAATTGATCAACCATCATCTAACCTATCCACCCTAACTTCTATGTACCTTTCGTGCCGTTCCCCTTCTTGTTTTAGGTTCGTAGGTCGACACACAGATTTTCGATGAAATTCCAAGATTTCACTCTAAACAAGTGCTACTTTGAGACCTATGGCAAGTGATTCTTAGAAAAACTCTCTAATGGTCCACTTGTTCAAATTTAGGTTCTCTAGGGCGAGGCATTTGATTCCACAACCACGAAAAATTCTGGCTCGATTCTATCGCCGGATTGGAAACATCTCTTTGTTTTGAGTTCGTGTTGAAATCAACGCCAGCCGTCCCTAATGTCACATCCGAGAAATATATATTAACGGTTGGGGAACGCAATGTAATTGATCCTACCATCATCTAACCTATCCACCCTAACTTCCTATGTACCTTTCGTAATCGTTCCCCGCTTCTTGTTTCGGTTCGTTGGTCGACACATGTAGATTTTCGATGGAATTCCAAGATTTCACTCTAAACAAGTGCTACTTTGAGGCCTATGGCAAGTGATTCTTAGAAAAACACTCTAATGGTCCACTTGTTCGAATTTAGGTTCTCTAGGGCGAGGCATTTGATTCCACAACCCGCGAAAAAGTCTAGCTCGATTCTATCGCGCGGATTGGAAACTTCTCTTTGTTTTGAGTTCGCTGAAATCAACGCCGGCAGTCCCTAATGTCACATCCAGAAACATATATTAACGGTTGGGGAACGCAATGTAATTGATCCTACCATCATCTAACCTATCCACCCTAACTTCCTATGTACCTTTCGGTGTCGTTCCCCTTCTTGTTTCGGTTCGTTGGTAGACACGAGAGATTTTCGATGGAATTCCAAGATTTCACTCTAAACAAGTGCTACTTTGAGGCCTATGGCAAGTGATTCGTAGAAAAACACTCTAATGGTCCACTTGTTCGAATTTAGGTTCTCTAGGGCGAGGCATTTGATTCCACAACCACGAAAAAATTCTGGCTCGATTCTATCGCCGGATTGGAAACATCTCTTTGTTTTGAGTTCGCGCTGAAATCAACGCCCGGTCCCTAATGTCACATCCGAAAACATATATTAACGGTTGGGGGAAGGCAATGTAATTGATCCTACCATCATCTAACCTATCCACCCTAACTTCCTATGTACCTTTCGTGTGGTTCCCCTTCTTGTTTTTGGTTCGTTGGTCGACCGCGAGAGATTTTCGATGGAATTCCAAGATTTCACTCTAAACAAGTGCTACTTTGAGGCCTATGGCAAGTGATTCTTAGAAAAACACTCTAATGGTCCACTTGTTCGAATTTAGGTTCCCTAGGGCGAGGCATTTGATTCCACAACCGCGAAAAAGTCTAGCTCGATTCTATCGCCGGATTGGAAACTTCTCTTTGTTTTGAGTTCGCTGAAATCAACGCCCGGCCGATCCCTAATGTCACATCCAGAAACATATATTAACGGTTGGGGAACGCAATGTAATTGATCCAACCATCATCTAACCTATCCACCCTAACTTCCTATGTACCTTTAGTGTCGTTCCCCTTCTTGTTTTTAGGTTCGTTGGTCGACACGTAGATTTTCGATGGAATTCCAAGATTTCACTCTAAACAAGTGCTACTTTGAGGCCTATGGCAAGTGATTCATAGAAAAACTCTCTAATGGTCCACTTGTTCAAATTTAAGTTCTATAGGGTTAGGCATTTGATTCCACATCCGCAAAAAAGTCTAGCTCGATTCTATCGCCGGATTGGAAACTTCTCTTTGTTTTGAGTTCGCGCTGAAAATCAACGCCGGCCAGTCCCTAATGTCACATCTAGAAACATATATTAACGGTTGGCGAACGCAATGTAATTGGTCCTACCATCATCTAACCTATCCACCCTAACTTCCTATGTGCCTTTCGTGTCGTTACCCTTCTTGTTTCGGTTCGTTGGTCGACATAGAGATTTTTGATGGAATTCCAAGATTTCACTCTAAACAAGTGCACTTTGAGTTGAAAAAAAAAACAAGTGCTACTTTGAGGCCTATGGCAAGTGATTCTTAGAAAAACTCTCTAATGGTCCACTTGTTCGAATTTAGGTTCTCTAGGGCGAGGCATTTGATTCCACAACCGCGAAAAAGTCTAGCTCCATTCTATCGCCGGATTGGAAACTTCTCTTTGTTTTGAGTTCACGCTGAAATCAACGCCCGCCAGTCCCCTAATGTCACATCCAGAAACATATATTAACGGTTGGGGAACGCAATGTAATTGATCCAACCATCATCTAACCTATCCACCCTAACTTCCTATGTACCTTTCGTGCCGTTCCCCTTCTTGTTTCGGTTCGTTGGTCGACACAGAGATTTTCGATGGAATTCCAAGATTTCACTCTAAACAAGTGCTACTTTGAGGCCTATGGCAAGTGATTCTTAGAAAAACACTCTAATGGTCCACTTGTTCGAATTTAGGTTCTCTAGGGCGAGGCATTTGATTCCACAACCGCGAAAAAGTCTAGCTCGATTCTATCGCCGGATTGGAAACTTCTCTTTGTTTTGAGTTCGCGCTGAAATCAACGCCAGCCATCCCCTAATGTCACATCCGAAAACATATATTAATGGTTGGGGAATGCAATGTAATTGATCCTACCATCATCTAACCTATCCACCCTAACTTCCTATGTACCTTTTGTGTCGTTCCCCTTCTTGTTTCGGTTCGATGGTCAACACACGAGATTTTCGATGGAATTCCAAGATTTCACTCTAAACAAGTGCTACTTTGAGGCCTATGGCAAGTGATTCTTAGAAAAACTCTCTAATGGTCCACTTGTTCGAATTTTGGTTCTCTAGGGCGAGGCATTTGATTCCACAACCATGAAAAAGTCTAGCTCGATTCTATCGCCGGATTGGAAACTTCTCTTTGTTTTGAGTTCGCTGAAATCAACGCCGGCAGTCCCTAATGTCACATCCGAAAAATATATATTAACGGTTGGGGAATGCAATGTAATTGATCCTACCATCATCTAACCTATCCACCCTAACTTCCTATGTACCTTTAAATGTCGTTCCCTTCTTGTTTCGGTTCGTTGGTCGACACGAGATTTTCGATGGAATTCCAAGATTTCACTCTAAACAAGTGCTACTTTGAGGCCTATGGCAAGTGATTCTTAGAAAAACACTCTAATGGTCCACTTGTTCGAATTTAGGTTCTCTAGGGCGAGGCATTTGATTCCACAACCGCAAAAAGTCTAGCTCGATTCTATCGCCGGATTGGAAACATCTCTTTGTTTTGAGTTCGCGCTGAAATCAACGCCCGGCACACCCTAATGTCACATCCGAAACATATATTAACGGTTGGGGAACGCAATGTAATTGATCCTACCATCATCTAACCTATCCACCCTAACTTCCTATGTACCTTTAAGTGTCGTTCCCTTCTTGTTTCCGTTCGTTAGTCGGCCACACACGAGAGATTTTCGATGGAATTCCAATATTTCACTCTAAACAAGTGCTACTTTGAGGCCTATGGCAAGTGATTCGTAGAAAAACAATCTAATGGTCCACTTGTTTGAATTTAGGTTCTCTAGGGCGAGGCATTTGATTCCACAACCACGAAAAAGTCTAGCTCGATTCTATCGCCGGATTGGAAACATCTCTTTGTTTTGAGTTCGCGCTGAAATCAACGCCCGACACCCCTAATGTCACATCCAAACATATATTAACGGTTGGGGAACGCAATGTAATTGATCCTACCATCATCTAACCTATCCACCCTAACTTCCTATGTACCTTTCGTGTCGTTCCCCTTCTTGTTTTGGTTTGTTGGTCGACCACGAAAGATTTTCGATGGAATTCCAAGATTTCACTCTAAACAAGTGCTACTTTGAGGCCTATGGCAAGTGATTCTTAGAAAAACTCTCTAATGGTCCACTTGTTCGAATTTAGGTTCTCTAGGGCGAGGCATTTGATTCCACAACCACGAAAAAAGTCTAGCTCCATTCTATCGCCGGATTGGAAACATCTCTTTGTTTTGAGTTCGCTGAAATCAACGCCCGGCCTCCCTAATGTCACATCCGGAAACATATATTAACGGTTGGGAGAACGCAATGTAATTGATCCTACCATCATCTAACCTATCCACCCTAACTTCCTATGTACCTTTCGTGTCGTTCCCCTTCTTGTTTCGGTTCGTTGGTAGACACAGAGATTTTCGATGGAATTCCAAGATTTCACTCTAAACAAGTGCTACTTTGAGGCCTATGGCAAGTGATTCTTAGAAAAACTCTCTAATGGTCCACTTGTTCGAATTTAGGTTCTCTAGGGCGAGGCATTTGATTCCACAACCCCGAAAAAGTCTAGCTCGATTCTATCGCCGATTGGAAACTTCTCTTTGTTTTGAGTTCGTTCGCTGAAATCAACGCCCGGCCGGTCCCTAATGTCACATCCGAAACATATATTAACGGTTGGGGAACGCAATGTAATTGATCCAACCATCATCTAACCTATCCACCCTAACTTCCTATGTACCTTTCGTGCCGTTCCCCTTCTTGTTTTTGTTCGTTGGTCGACCTTTGAGATTTTCGATGGATTTCAAGATTTCACTCTAAACAAGTGCTACTTTGAGGCCTATGGCAAGTGATTCATAGAAAAACTCTCTAATGGTCCACTTGTTCAAATTTAAGTTCTATAGGGTTAGGCATTTGATTCCACATCCGCAAAAAAGTCTAGCTCGATTCTATCGCCGGATTGGAAACTTCTCTTTGTTTTGAGTTCGCGCTAAAATCAACGCCCGGCCAGTCCCTAATGTCACATCTAGAAACATATATTAACGGTTGGGAACGCAATGTAATTGATCCTACCATCATCTAACCTATCCACCCTAACTTCCTATGTGCCTTTCGTGTCGTTCCCCTTCTTGTTTCGGTTCGTAGGTCGACACATAGAGATTTTTGATGGAATTCCAAGATTTCACTCTAAACAAGTGCTACTTTGAAAAAAAACAAGGCCTATGGGCCTATGGCAAGTGATTCTTAGAAAAACTCTCTAATGGTCCACTTGTTCGAATTTAGGTTCTCTAGGGCGAGGCATTTGATTCCACAACCACGAAAAAGTCTAGCTCCATTCTATCGCCGGATTGGAAACTTCTCTTTGTTTTGAGTTCGCGCTGAAATCAACGCCCGGCCGGTCCCTAATGTCACATCCGAAAACATATATTAACGGTTGGGGAACGCAATGTAATTGATCCAACCATCATCTAACCTATCCACCCTAACTTCCTATGTACCTTTCGTGTCGTTCCCCTTCTTGTTTTGGTTCGTTGGTCGGATACCGCAGATTTTCGATGGAATTCCAAGATTTCACTCTAAACAAGTGCTACTTTGAGGCCTATGGCAAGTGATTCTTAGAAAAACACTCTAATGGTCCACTTGTTCGAATTTAGGTTCTCTAGGGCGAGGCATTTGATTCCACAACCGCGAAAAAGTCTAGCTCGATTCTATCGCGGATTGGAAACTTCTCTTTGTTTTGAGTTCGCTGAAATCAACGCCGCCAGTCCCCTAATGTCACATCCAGAAACATATATTAATGGTTGGGGAATGCAATGTAATTGATCCTACCATCATCTAACCTATCAACCCCAACTTCCTATGTACCTTTCGTGTAGTTCCCCTTCTTGTTTCAGTTCGTTTAGGTCGACATAGAGATTTTCGATGGAATTCCAAGATTTCACTCTAAACAAGTGCTACTTTGAGGCCTATGGCAAGTGATTCTTAGAAAAACTCTCTAATGGTCCACTTGTTCGAATTTAGGTTCTCTAGGGGCGAGGCATTTGATTCCACAACCATGAAAAAATTCTGGCTCGATTCTATCGCCGGATTGGAAACTTCTCTTTGTTTTTGAGTTCGCTTTGAAATCAACGCCGGCCAGTCCCTAATGTCACATCCAGAAAACATATATTAACGGTTGGGGAATGCAATGTAATTGATCCTACCATCATCTAACCTATCCACCCTAACTTCCTATGTACCTTTCGTGTCGTTCCCTTCTTGTTTTGGTTCGTTGGTCGACACACGAGAGATTTTCGATGGAATTCCAAGATTTCACTCTAAACAAGTGCTACTTTGAGGCCTATGGCAAGTGATTCTTAGAAAAACTCTCTAATGGTCCACTTGTTCGAATTTAGGTTCTCTAGGGCGAGGCATTTGATTCCACAACCGCAAAAAAGTCTGGCTCGATTCTATCGCCGGATTGGAAACATCTCTTTGTTTTGAGTTCGCGCTGAAATCAACGCCCGGCGATCCCTAATGTCACATCCGTAAACATATATTAACGGTTGGGGAAACGCAATGTAATTGATCCTACCATCATCTAACCTATCCACCCTAACTTCCTATGTACCTTTAGTGTCGTTCCCCTTCTTGTTTCCGGTTCGTTTGGTCGACACGAGATTTTCGATGGAATTCCAATATTTCACTCTAAACAAGTGCTACTTTGAGGCCTATGGCAAGTGATTCTTAGAAAAACAATCTAATGGTCCACTTGTTTGAATTTAGGTTCTCTAGGGCGAGGCATTTGATTCCACAACCACGAAAAAAAGTCTAGCTCGATTCTATCGCCGGATTGGAAACATCTCTTTGTTTTGAGTTCGCGCTGAAATCAACGCCAAAGACACCCCCCAATGTCACATCCGAAACATATATTAACGGTTGGGGAACGCAATGTAATTGATCCTACCATCATCTAACATATCCACCCTAACTTCCTATGTACCTTTAGGTAATCGTTCCCCTTCTTGTTTCCGTTCGTTGGTCGACCACGAGAGATTTTCGATGGAATTCCAAGATTTCACTCTAAACAAGTGCTACTTTGAGGCCTATGGCAAGTGATTCTTAGAAAAACAATCTAATGGTCCACTTGTTCGAATTTAGGTTCTCTAGGGCGAGGCATTTGATTCCACAACCACGAAAAAGTCTAGCTCGATTCTATCGCGGATTGGAAACATCTCTTTGTTTTTTGAGTTCGCGCTGAAATCAACGCCGGCCAGTCCCTAATGTCACATCCGAAAATATATATTAACGGTTGGGGAACGCAATGTAATTGATCCTACCATCATCTAACCTATCCACCCTAACTTCCTATGTACCTTTCGTGTCGTTCCCCTTCTTGTTTCGGTTCGTTGGTCGACACAGAGATTTTCGATGGAATTCCAAGATTTCACTCTAAACAAGTGCTACTTTGAGGCCTATGGCAAGTGATTCTTAGAAAAACTCTCTAATGGTCCACTTGTTCGAATTTAGGTTCTCTAGGGCGAGGCATTTTATTCCACAACCGTGAAAAAGTCTAGCACGATTCTATCGCCGGATTGGAAACTTCTCTTTGTTTTGAGTACGCGCTGAAATCACCGCCAGCAGTCCCTAATGTCACATCTAGAAACATATATTAATGGTTGGGGAACGCAATGTAATTGATCCTACCATCATCTAACCTATCCACCCTAACTTCCTATGTACCTTTTGTGTCGTTCCCGTTCTTGTTTCGGTTCGTTGGTCGACACAGAGATTTTCGATGGAATTCCAAGATTTTACTCTAAACAAGTGCTACTTTGAGGCCTATGGCAAGTGATTCTTAGAAAAACTCTCTAATGGTCCACTTGTTCGAATTTAGGTTCTCTAGGGCGAGGCATTTGATTCCACAACCACGAAAAATTCTAGCTCGATTCTATCGCGGATTGGAAACATCTCTTTGTTTTGAGTTCGCGAAAATCAACGCCAAAGACTCCCTAATGTCACATCCGAAACATATATTAACGGTTGGGGAACGCAATGTAATTGATCCTACCATCATCTAACCTATCCACCCTAACTTCCTATGTACCTTTCGTGTCGTTCCCCTTCTTGTTTCGGTTTGTTGGTCGACATGCAGATTTTCGATGGAATTCCAAGATTTCACTCTAAACAAGTGCTACTTTGAGGCCTATGGCAAGTGATTCTTAGAAAAACTCTCTAATGGTCCACTTGTTCGAATTTAGGTTCTCTAGGGCGAGGCATTTGATTCCACAACCGCGAAAAATTCTAGCTCCATTCTATCGCGGATTGGAAACTTCTCTTTGTTTTGAGTTCGCTGAAATCAACGCCCGGCCAGTCCCTAATGTCACATCCGAAAACATATATTAACGGTTGGGGAACGCAATGTAATTGATCCTACCATCATCTAACCTATCCACCCTAACTTCCTATGTACCTTTCGTGTCGTTCCCCTTCTTGTTTCGGTTCGTTGGTCGACACGTAGATTTTCGATGGAATTCCAAGATTTCACTCTAAACAAGTGCTACTTTGAGGCCTATGGCAAGTGATTCTTAGAAAAACTCTCTAATGGTCGACTTGTTCGAATTTAGGTTCTCTAGGGCGAGGCATTTTATTCCACAACCGTGAAAAAGTCTAGCTCGATTCTATCGCTGGATTGGAAACTTCTCTTTGTTTTGAGTTCGCGCTGAAATCATCGCAAGCAGTCCCTAATGTCACATCTAGAAACATATATTAATGGTTGGGGAACGCAATGTAATTGATCCTACCATCATCTAACCTATCCACCCTAACTTCCTATGTACCTTTTGTGTCGTTCCCCTTCTTGTTTCGGTTTGTTGGTCGACACAGAGATTTTCGATGGAATTCCAAGATTTCACTCTAAACAAGTGCTACTTTGAGGCCTATGGCAAGTGATTCTTAGAAAAACTCTCTAATGGTCCACTTGTTCGAATTTAGGTTCTCTAGGGCGAGGCATTTGATTCCACAACCGCGAAAAAGTCTAGCTCGATTCTATCGCCGGATTGGAAACATCTCTTTGTTTTGAGTTCGCGCTGAAATCAACGCCAGCACTCCCTAATGTCACATCCAGAAACATATATTAACGGTTGGGGAACGCAATGTAATTGATCCTACCATCATCTAACCTATCCACCCTAACTTCCTATGTACCTTTCGTGTCGTTCCCTTCTTGTTTCGGTTCGGTTCGTTGGTAGACACACCGAGATTTTCGATGGAATTCCAAGATTTCACTCTAAACAAGTGCTACTTTGAGGCCTATGGCAAGTGATTCATAGAAAAACTCTCTAATGGTCCACTTGTTCGAATTTAGGTTCTCTAGGGCGAGGCATTTGATTCCACAACCGCGAAAAAGTCTGGCTCGATTCTATCGCCGGATTGGAAACTTCTCTTTGTTTTGAGTTCGCGCTGAAATCAACGCCCGGCCAGTCCCTAATGTCACATCCGAAACATATATTAACGGTTGGGGAACGCAATGAAATTGATCCAACCATCATCTAACCTATCCACCCTAACTTCCTATGTACCTTTCGTGCCGTTCCCCTTCTTGTTTTTCGTTCGTTGGTCGACATACGATTTTCGATGGAATTCCAAGATTTCACTCTAAACAAGTGCTACTTTGAGGCCTATGGCAAGTGATTCATAGAAAAACTCTCTAATGGTCCACTTGTTCAAATTTAAGTTCTATAGGGTTAGGCATTTGATTCCACATCCGCAAAAAAAGTCTAGCTCGATTCTATCGCGGATTGGAAACTTCTCTTTGTTTTGAGTTCGCGCTGAAATCAACGCCAGCCAGTCCCTAATGTCACATCCAGAAACATATATTAACGGTTGGGGGATGCAATGTAATTGATCCTACCATCATCTAACCTATCCACCCCTAACTTCCTATGTACCTTTTCGTGTCGTTCCCCTTCTTGTTTCGGTTCGTTGGTCGACATAGAGATTTTCGATGGAATTCCAAGATTTCACTCTAAACAAGTGCTACTTTGAGGCCTATGGCAAGTGATTCTTAGAAAAACTCTCTAATGGTCCACTTGTTCAAATTTAGGTTCTCTAGGGCGAGGCATTTGATTCCACAACCGCGAAAAAGTCTAGGCTCGATTCTATCGCCGGATTGGAAACATCTCTTTGTTTTGAGTTCGCGCTGAAATCAACGCCCGGTCCCCTAATGTCACATCCAGAAACATATATTAACGGTTGGGGAACGCAATGTAATTGATCCTACCATCATCTAACCTATCCACCCTAACTTCCTATGTACCTTTCGTGTCGTTCCCCTTCTTGTTTCCGGTTCGTTGGGTCGACACGAGAGATTTTCGATGGAATTCCAATATTTCACTCTAAACAAGTGCTACTTTGAGGCCTATGGCAAGTGATTCTTAGAAAAACTCTCTAATGGTCCACTTGTTTGAATTTAGGTTCTCTAGGGCGAGGCATTTGATTCCACAACCACGAAAAAAAGTCTAGCTCGATTCTATCGCGGATTGGAAACATCTCTTTGTTTTGAGTTCGTGCTGAAATCAACGCCCGCACACCCTAATGTCACATCCGAGAAATATATATTAACGGTTGGGGAACGCAATGTAATTGATCCTACCATCATCTAACCTATCCACCCTAACTTCCTATGTACCTTTCGTGTCGTTCCCCTTCTTGTTTCCGTTCGTTGGTCGACACAGAGATTTTCGATGGAATTCCAAGATTTCACTCTAAACAAGTGCTACTTTGAGGCCTATGGCAAGTGATTCGTAGAAAAACAATCTAATGGTCCACTTGTTCGAATTTAGGTTCTCTAGGGCGAGGCATTTGATTCCACAACCACGAAAAAAAGTCTAGCTCGATTCTATCGCGGATTGGAAACATCTCTTTGTTTTGAGTTCGCGCTGAAATCAACGCCCGGCCAGTCCCTAATGTCACATCCGAGAAACATATATTAACGGTTGGGGAACGCAATGTAATTGATCCTACCATCATCTAACCTATCCACCCTAACTTCCTATGTACCTTTAGTGTCGTTCCCCTTCTTGTTTCGGTTCGTTGGTCGACACGTAGATTTTCGATGGAATTCCAAGATTTCACTCTAAACAAGTGCTACTTTGAGGCCTATGGCAAGTGATTCTTAGAAAAACTCTCCAATGGTCCACTTGTTCGAATTTAGGTTCTCTAGGGCGAGGCATTTGATTCTGCAACCGTGAAAAAGTCTAGCTCGATTCTATCGCCGGATTGGAAACTTCTCTTTGTTTTGAGTTCGTGCTGAAATCAACGCCCGGCCGGTCCCTAATGTCACATCTAGAAACATATATTAATGGTTGGGGAACGCAATGTAATTGATCCTACCATCATCTAACCTATCCACCCTAACTTCCTATGTACCTTTTTGTGTCGTTCCCCTTCTTGTTTTAGGTTCGTTGGTCGACACAGAGAGATTTTCGATGGAATTCCAAGATTTCACTCTAAACAAGTGCTACTTTGAGGCCTATGGCAAGTGATTCTTAGAAAAACTCTCTAATGGTCCACTTGTTCGAATTTAGGTTCTCTAGGGCGAGGCATTTGATTCCACAACCACGAAAAAAGTCTAGCTCGATTCTATCGCGGATTGGAAACATCTCTTTGTTTTGAGTTCGCTGAAATCAACGCCCGGCCTCCCTAATGTCACATCCGAGAAACATATATTAACGGTTGGGGAACGCAATGTAATTGATCCTACCATCATCTAACCTATCCACCCTAACTTCCTATGTACCTTTCGTGTGGATTCCCCTTCTTGTTTCGGTTTGTTGGTCGACACAGAGATTTTCGATGGAATTCCAAGATTTCACTCTAAACAAGTGCTACTTTGAGGCCTATGGCAAGTGATTCTTAGAAAAACTCTCTAATGGTCCACTTGTTCGAATTTAGGTTCTCTAGGGCGTAGGCATTTGATTCCACAACCCGCGAAAAAGTCTAGCTCCATTCTATCGCCGGATTGGAAACTTCTCTTTGTTTTGAGTTCGCGCTGAAATCAACGCCCGGCCGGTCCCTAATGTCACATCCAGAAACATATATTAACGGTTGGGGAACGCAATGTAATTGATCCTACCATCATCTAACCTATCCACCCTAACTTCCTATGTACCTTTCGTGTCGTTCCCCTTCTTGTTTCGGTTCGTTGGTCGACCACAGAGATTTTCGATGGAATTCAAGATTTCACTCTAAACAAGTGCTACTTTGAGGCCTATGGCAAGTGATTCTTAGAAAAACTCTCTAATGGTCCACTTGTTCGAATTTAGGTTCTCTAGGGCGAGGCATTTGATTCCACAACCGTGAAAAAGTCTAGCTCGATTCTATCGCTGGATTGGAAACTTCTCTTTGTTTTGAGTTCGCGCTGAAATCAACGCCAGGCAGTCCCCTAATGTCACATCTAGAAATATATATTAATGGTTGGGGAACGCAATGTAATTGATCCTACCATCATCTAACCTATCCACCCTAACTTCCTATGTACCTTTTGTGTCGTTCCCCTTCTTGTTTCGGTTCGTTGGTCGACACGGAGATTTTCGATGGAATTCCAAGATTTCACTCTAAACAAGTGCTACTTTGAGGCCTATGGCAAGTGATTCTTAGAAAAACTCTCTAATGGTCCACTTGTTCGAATTTAGGTTCTCTAGGGCGAGGCATTTGATTCCACAACCGCGAAAAGTCTAGCTCGATTCTATCGCGGATTGGAAACATCTCTTTGTTTTGAGTTCGCGCTGAAATCAACGCCCGCCCGGCCGATCCCTAATGTCACATCCGAGAAACATATATTAACGGTTGGGGAACGCAATGTAATTGATCCTACCATCATCTAACCTATCCACCCTAACTTCCTATGTACCTTTAGTGTCGTTCCCCTTCTTGTTTCGGTTCGTTGGTGACACGCATTTTTCGATGGAATTCCAAGATTTCACTCTAAACAAGTGCTACTTTGAGGCCTATGGCAAGTGATTCTTAGAAAAACTCTCTAATGGTCCACTTGTTCGAATTTAGGTTCTCTAGGGCGAGGCATTTGATTCCACAACCGCGAAAAGTCTAGCTCGATTCTATCGCCGGATTGGAAACTTCTCTTTGTTTTGAGTTCGCGCTGAAATCAACGCCCGGCAGTCCCTAATGTCACATCCGAGAAACATATATTAACGGTTGGGGGAACGCAATGTAATTGATCCAACCATCATCTAACCTATCCACCCTAACTTCCTATGTACCTTTCGTGCGTTCCCCTTCTTGTTTCGGTTCGTTGGTCGACCACGATTTTGATTTTCGATGGAATTCCAAGATTTCACTCTAAACAAGTTATACTTTGAGGCCTATGGCAAGTGATTCATAGAAAAACTCTCTAATGGTCCACTTGTTCAAATTTAAGTTCTCTAGGGTTAGGCATTTGATTCCACAACCACGAAAAAGTCTAGCTCGATTCTATCGCCGGATTGGAAACTTCTCTTTGTTTTTTGAGTTCGCGCTAAAATCAACGCCCTAATGTCACCCTAATGTCACATCTAGAAACATATATTAACGGTTGGGGAACGCTTTCAATGTAATTGATCCTACCATCATCTAACCTATCCACCCTAACTTCCTATGTACCTTTCGTGTCGTTCCCCTTCTTGTTTCGGTTCGTAGGTCGACATAGAGATTTTTGATGGAATTCTAAGATTTCACTCTAAACAAGTGCTACTTTGAGGCCTATGGGCCTATGATGATTCTTAGAAAAACTCTCTAATGGTCCACTTGTTCGAATTTAGGTTCTCTAGGGCGAGGCATTTGATTCCACAACCGCGAAAAAAAAGTCTAGCTCCATTCTATCGCCGGATTGGAAACTTCTCTTTGTTTTGAGTTCGCGCTGAAATCAACGCCCGGCGAGTCCCTAATGTCACATCCAGAAACATATATTAACGGTTGGGGAACGCAATGTAATTGATCCAACCATCATCTAACCTATCCACCCTAACTTCCTATGTACCTTTCGTGCCGTTCCCCTTCTTGTTTCGGTTCGTTGGTCGACACAGAGATTTTCGATGGAATTCCAAGATTTCACTCTAAACAAGTGCTACTTTGAGGCCTATGGCAAGTGATTCTTAGAAAAACTCTCTAATGGTCCACTTGTTCAAATTTAAGGTTCTCTAGGGTTAGGCATTTGATTCCACATCCACGAAAAAGTCTAGCTCGATTCTATCGCGGATTGGAAACTTCTCTTTGTTTTGAGTTCGGCGCTGAAAATCAACGCCCGCCAGTCCCTAATGTCACATCTAGAAACATATATTAACGGTTGGGAACGCAATGTAATTGATCCTACCATCATCTAACCTATCCACCCTAACTTCCTATGTACCTTTCGTGTCGTTCCCCTTCTTGTTTCGGGTTCGTAGGTCGACATAGAGATTTTTGATGGAATTCCAAGATTTCAAACAAGTGCTACTAAACAAGTGCTACTTTGAGGCCTATGGCAAGTGATTCTTAGAAAAACTCTCTAATGGTCCACTTGTTCAAATTTAGGTTCTCTAGGGCGAGGCATTTGATTCCACAACCGCGAAAAAGTCTAGCTCGATTCTATCGCCGGATTGGAAACTTCTCTTTGTTTTGAGTTCGCGCTGAAATCAACGCCGGGTCCCCTAATGTCACATCCAGAAACATATATTAACGGTTGGGGAACGCAATGTAATTGATCCTACCATCATCTAACCTATCCACCCTAACTTCCTATGTACCTTTCCTGTCGTTCCCCTTCTTGTTTTGGTTCGTTGGTCGACACAGAGATTTTCGATGGAATTCCAAGATTTCACTCTAAACAAGTGCTACTTTGAGGCCTATGGCAAGTGATTCTTAGAAAAACTCTCTAATGGTCCACTTGTTCAAATTTAGGTTCTCTAGGGCGAGGCATTTGATTCCACAACCAAAAAAAGTCTAGCTCGATTCTATCGCGGATTGGAAACATCTCTTTGTTTTGAGTTCGCTGAAATCAACGCCCGGCCAGTCCCTAATGTCACATCCGAAAAATATATATTAACGGTTGGGGAACGCAATGTAATTGATCCTACCATCATCTAACCTATCCACCCTAACTTCCTATGTACCTTTAGTGTCGTTCCCCTTCTTGTTTTCGGTTTCGTTGGTCGACACAGAGATTTTTGTGGAATTCCAAGATTTCACTCTAAACAAGTGCTACTTTGAGGCCTTTGGCCTATGGCAAGTGATTCTTAGAAAAACTCTCTAATGGTCCACTTGTTCGAATTTAGGTTCTCTAGGGCGAGGCATTTGATTCCACAACCACGAAAAAGTCTAGCTCGATTCTATCGCGGATTGGAAACTTCTCTTTGTTTTGAGTTCGCTGCTGAAATCAACGCCCGGCGGTCCCTAATGTCACATCGAAAAATATATATTAACGGTTGGGGAACGCAATGTAATTGATCCAACCATCATCTAACCTATCCACCCTAACTTCCTATGTACCTTTCGTGTCGTTCCCCTTCTTGTTTTTCGGTTCGTTGGTCGACACCGCAGATTTTCGATGGAATTCAAGATTTCACTCTAAACAAGTGCTACTTTGAGGCCTATGGCAAGTGATTCTTAGAAAAACTCTCTAATGGTCCACTTGTTCAAATTTAGGTTCTCTAGGGTTAGGCATTTGATTCCACAACCGCAAAAAAGTCTAGCTCGATTCTATCGCGGATTGGAAACTTCTCTTTGTTTTGAGTTCGCGCTGAAATCAACGCCCGGCGGTCCCTAATGTCACATCTAGAAACATATATTAACGGTTGGGGAGAACGCAATGTAATTGATCCTACCATCATCTAACCTATCCACCCTAACTTCCTATGTACCTTTCGTGTCGTTCCCCTTCTTGTTTTGGGTTCGTTTGGGTCGACATAGAGATTTTTGATGGAATTCCAAGATTTCACTCTAAACAAGTGCTACTTTGAGGCCTATGGCAAGTGATTCTTAGAAAAACTCTCTAATGGTCCACTTGTTCAAATTTAGGTTCTCTAGGGCGAGGCATTTGATTCCACAACCGCGAAAAAGTCTAGCTCCATTCTATCGCGGATTGGAAACTTCTCTTTGTTTTGAGTTCGCGCTGAAATCAACGCCCGGCAGTCCCTAATGTCACATCCGAGAAACATATATTAACGGTTGGGGAACGCAATGTAATTGATCCTACCATCATCTAACCTATCCACCCTAACTTCCTATGTACCTTTCGTGTCGTTCCCCTTCTTGTTTTTGGTTCGTTTGGTCGACACCGAGAGATTTTGATGGAATTCCAAGATTTCACTCTAAACAAGTGCTACTTTGAGGCCTATGGCAAGTGATTCTTAGAAAAACTCTCTAATGGTCCACTTGTTCGAATTTAGGTTCTCTAGGGCGAGGCATTTGATTCCACAACCACGAAAAAGTCTAGCTCGATTCTATCGCGGATTGGAAACTTCTCTTTGTTTTGAGTTCGTCGCTGAAATCAACGCCCGCAGGGTCCCTAATGTCACATCGAAAGAAATATATATTAACGGTTGGGGAACGCAATGTAATTGATCCTACCATCATCTAACCTATCCACCCTAACTTCCTATGTACCTTTAGGTGTCGTTCCCCTTCTTGTTTTTGGTTCGTTGGTCGACATAGAGATTTTGATGGAATTCCAAGATTTCACTCTAAACAAGTGCTACTTTCAGGCCTATGGCAAGTGATTCTTAGAAAAACTCTCTAATGGTCCACTTGTTCGAATTTAGGTTCTCTAGGGCGAGGCATTTGATTCCACAACCGCGAAAAAGTCTAGCTCGATTCTATCGCCGGATTGGAAACTTCTCTTTGTTTTGAGTTCGCGCTGAAATCAACGCCCGGCCGTCCCTAATGTCACATCGAGAAACATATATTAACGGTTGGGGGAACGCAATGTAATTGATCCTACCATCATCTAACCTATCCACCCTAACTTCCTATGTACCTTTCGTGTCGTTCCCCTTCTTGTTTCACTTCGTTGGTCGACACAGAGATTTTCGATGGAATTCCAAGATTTCACTCTAAACAAGTGCTACTTTGAGGCCTATGGCAAGTGATTCATAGAAAAACTCTCTAATGGTCCACTTGTTCAAATTTAGGTTCTCTAGGGTTAGGCATTTGATTCCACAACCCGCAAAAAGTCTAGCTCGATTCTATCGCGGATTGGAAACTTCTCTTTGTTTTGAGTTCGCGCTGAAATCAACGCCGGCGGTCCCTAATGTCACATCTAGAAACATATATTAACGGTTGGGGAACGCAATGTAATTGATCCTACCATCATCTAACCTATCCACCCTAACTTCCTATGTACCTTTCGTTTCGTTCCCTTCTTGTTTTTGGTTCGTAGGTCGACATAGAGATTTTTTGATGGAATTCAAGATTTCACTCTAAACAAGTGCTACTTTGAGGCCTATGGCAAGTGATTCTTAGAAAAACTCTCTAATGGTCCACTTGTTCAAATTTAGGTTCTCTAGGGCGAGGCATTTGATTCCACAACCGCGAAAAAAGTCTAGCTCGATTCTATCGCGGATTGGAAACTTCTCTTTGTTTTGAGTTCGCGCTGAAATCAACGCCCGGCGGTCCCTAATGTCACATCCGAAACATATATTAACGGTTGGGGAACGCAATGTAATTGATCCTACCATCATCTAACCTATCCACCCTAACTTCCTATGTACCTTTCGTGTCGTTCCCCTTCTTGTTTTTTCGGTTCGTTGGTCGACACAGAGATTTTTCGATGGAATTCCAAGATTTCACTCTAAACAAGTGCTACTTTGAGGCCTATGGCAAGTGATTCTTAGAAAAACTCTCTAATGGTCCACTTGTTCAAATTTAGGTTCTCTAGGGCGAGGCATTTGATTCCACAACCAAAAAGTCTAGCTCGATTCTATCGCCGGATTGGAAACTTCTCTTTGTTTTTTTCCTAGTTCGCGCTGAAATCAACGCCCGGCCGATCCCTAATGTCACATCCAGAAACATATATTAACGGTTGGGGAACGCAATGTAATTGATCCTACCATCATCTAACCTATCCACCCTAACTTCCTATGTACCTTTAGTGTGGATTCCCCTTCTTGTTTTTTAGGTTCGTTGGTCGACACAGATTTTTCGATGGAATTCCAAGATTTCACTCTAAACAAGTGCTACTTGCTACTTTGAGGCCTATGGCAAGTGATTCTTAGAAAAACTCTCTAATGGTCCACTTGTTCGAATTTAGGTTCTCTAGGGCGAGGCATTTGATTCCACAACCCGCGAAAAAGTCTAGCTCGATTCTATCGCGGGATTGGAAACTTCTCTTTGTTTTGAGTTCGCTGAAATCAACGCCCGGCCGTCCCCTAATGTCACATCCGAAACATATATATTAACGGTTGGGGAACGCAATGTAATTGATCCTACCATCATCTAACCTATCCACCCTAACTTCCTATGTACCTTTCGTGCGTTCCCCTTCTTGTTTCGGTTCGTTTGGTCGACACCGAGAGATTTTCGATGGAATTCAAGATTTCACTCTAAACAAGTGCTACTTTGAGGCCTATGGCAAGTGATTCTTAGAAAAACTCTCTAATGGTCCACTTGTTCAATTTAGGTTCTCTAGGGTTAGGCATTTGATTCCACAACCGCGAAAAAGTCTAGCTTCGATTCTATCGCGGGATTGGAAACTTCTCTTTGTTTTGAGTTCGCGCTGAAATCAACGCCCCGCGATCCCTAATGTCACATCTAGAAACATATATTAACGGTTGGGGAATGCAATGTAATTGATCCTACCATCATCTAACCTATCCACCCTAACTTCCTATGTACCTTTCGTGTCGTTCCCCTTCTTGTTTCGGTTCGTTTCCCCTTTTTGATGGAATTGATTTCACTCTAAACAAGTGCTACTTTGAGGCCTATGGCAAGTGATTCTTAGAAAAACTCTCTAATGGTCCACTTGTTCAAATTTTTCTCTATGGATTTGATTCCAAGTCTATTTCTATCGCGGATTGGAAACTTCTCTTTGTTTTTGAGTTCAAAAAGTGCTAATTTGAGGCCTATGGCAATGTGATTCTTAGAAAAACTCTTGTTTTGGTTCGTGGTCCACTTTTCGTTCAAATTTCACTCTAAACAAGTTCTCTGAGGCCTATGGCATTTCTTAGATTCCAATGGTCCACTTGTTCAAAAAGTCTCTCTAGGGCTTTGATTCCACAACCCACGAAAAAAGTCTAGCTCGATTCTATCGGGAACTTCTCTTTGTTTTGAGTTCGCGCTGAAATCAACGCCCGGCGGTCCCTAATGTCACATCCGAAACATATATTAACGGTTGGGGAACGCAATGTAATTGATCCTACCATCATCTAACCTATCCACCCTAACTTCCTATGTACCTTTCGTGTCGTTCCCTTCTTGTTTTTTCGTTCGTTGGTCGACATTAGAGATTTTCGATGGAATTCCAAGATTTCACTCTAAACAAGTGCTACTTTGAGGCCTATGGCAAGTGATTCTTAGAAAAACTCTCTAATGGTCCACTTGTTCAAATTTAGGTTCTCTAGGGCGAGGCATTTGATTCCACAACCACGAAAAAAGTCTAGCTCGATTCTATCGCGGATTGGAAACTTCTCTTTGTTTTTTGAGTTCGCTGAAATCAACGCCCGGCGATCCCTAATGTCACATCCGAAAACATATATTAACGGTTGGGGAACGCAATGTAATTGATCCTACCATCATCTAACCTATCCACCCTAACTTCCTATGTACCTTTAGGTAATGTCGTTCCCCTTCTTGTTTTTCGGTTCGTTGGGTCGACACCGAGATTTTTCGATGGAATTCCAAGATTTCACTCTAAACAAGTGCTACTTTGAGGCCTATGGCAAGTGATTCTTAGAAAAACTCTCTAATGGTCCACTTGTTCAAATTTAGGTTCTCTAGGGCGAGGCATTTGATTCCACAACCGCGAAAAAAGTCTAGCTCGATTCTATCGGGATTGGAAACTTCTCTTTGTTTTTTGAGTTCGCGCTGAAATCAACGCCCGGCGATCCCTAATGTCACATCCAGAAACATATATTAACGGTTGGGGAACGCAATGTAATTGATCCTACCATCATCTAACCTATCCACCCTAACTTCCTATGTACCTTTCGTGCCGTTCCCCTTCTTGTTTCGGTTCGTTGGTCGACACAGAGATTTTCGATGGAATTCCAAGATTTCACTCTAAACAAGTGCTACTTTGAGGCCTATGGCAAGTGATTCTTAGAAAAACTCTCTAATGGTCCACTTGTTCAAATTTAGGTTCTCTAGGGCGAGGCATTTGATTCCACAACCACGAAAAAGTCTAGCTCGATTCTATCGCGGATTGGAAACTTCTCTTTGTTTTGAGTTCGTGCTTTGAAATCAACGCCCGCCGTCCCTAATGTCACATCGAGAAACATATATTAACGGTTGGGGAACGCAATGTAATTGATCCTACCATCATCTAACCTATCCACCCTAACTTCCTATGTACCTTTCGTGTCGTTCCCTTCTTGTTTCGGTTCGTTGGTCGACACAGAGATTTTTGATGGAATTCCAAGATTTCACTCTAAACAAAAAAAGTGCTACTTTGAGGCCTATGGCAAGTGATTCTTAGAAAAACTCTCTAATGGTCCACTTGTTCGAATTTAGGTTCTCTAGGGCGAGGCATTTGATTCCGCAACCGCGAAAAAGTCTAGCTCGATTCTATCGCCGGATTGGAAACTTCTCTTTGTTTTGAGTTCGCGCTGAAATCAACGCCAGCAGTCCCTAATGTCACATCTAGAAATATATATTAACGGTTGGGGAACGCAATGTAATTGATCCTACCATCATCTAACCTATCCACCCTAACTTCCTATGTACCTTTCGTGCCGTTCCCCTTCTTGTTTCGGTTCGTTGGTCGACACGAGAGATTTTTCGATGGAATTCCAAGATTTCACTCTAAACAAGTGCTACTTTGAGGCCTATGGCAAGTGATTCTTAGAAAAACTCTCTAATGGTCCACTTGTTCAAATTTAGGTTCTCTAGGGCGAGGCATTTGATTCCACAACCGCGAAAAAGTCTAGCTCGATTCTATCGCGGATTGGAAACTTCTCTTTGTTTTGAGTTCGTGCTGAAATCAACGCCCGGCGAGTCCCTAATGTCACATCGAGAAACATATATTAACGGTTGGGGAACGCAATGTAATTGATCCTACCATCATCTAACCTATCCACCCTAACTTCCTATGTACCTTTCATGTCGTTCCCCTTCTTGTTTTAGGTTCGTTGGTCGACATACCGAGATTTTTGATGGAATTCCAAGATTTCACTCTAAACAAGTGCTACTTTGAGGCCTATGGCAAGTGATTCTTAGAAAAACTCTCTAATGGTCCACTTGTTCGAATTTAGGTTCTCTAGGGCGAGGCATTTGATTCCACAACCGCGAAAAAGTCTAGCTCGATTCTATCGCGGATTGGAAACTTCTCTTTGTTTTGAGTTCGTTCGCTGAAATCAACGCCCGGCGGAGTCCCTAATGTCACATCCGAGAAACATATATTAACGGTTGGGGAACGCAATGTAATTGATCCTACCATCATCTAACCTATCCACCCTAACTTCCTATGTACCTTTCGTGCCGTTCCCCTTCTTGTTTCGGTTCGTTGGTGCGACACGAGAGATTTTTCGATGGAATTCCAAGATTTCACTCTAAACAAGTGCTACTTTGAGGCCTATGGCAAGTGATTCTTAGAAAAACTCTCTAATGGTCCACTTGTTCAAATTTAGGTTCTCTAGGGTTAGGCATTTGATTCCACAACCGCGAAAAAGTCTAGCTCGATTCTATCGCCGGATTGGAAACTTCTCTTTGTTTTGAGTTCGCGCTGAAATCAACCCGGCGGTCCCTAATGTCACATCCGAAACATATATTAACGGTTGGGGAAACCAATGTAATTGATCCTACCATCATCTAACCTATCCACCCTAACTTCCTATGTACCTTTCGTGTCGTTCCCCTTCTTGTTTTGGTTCGTTGGTTTGTAGAGACACAGATTTTTCGATGGAATTCCAAGATTTCACTCTAAACAAGTGCTACTTTGAGGCCTATGGCAAGTGATTCTTAGAAAAACTCTCTAATGGTCCACTTGTTCAAATTTAGGTTCTCTAGGGTTAGGCATTTGATTCCACAACCGCGAAAAAGTCTAGCTCGATTCTATCGCGGATTGGAAACTTCTCTTTGTTTTGAGTTCGCGCTGAAATCAACGCCCGGCCGGTCCCTAATGTCACATCCGAAAAATATATATTAACGGTTGGGGAACGCAATGTAATTGATCCTACCATCATCTAACCTATCCACCCTAACTTCCTATGTACCTTTCGTGTCGTTCCCCTTCTTGTTTTTGTTCGTTGGTCGACACGAGATTTTTCGATGGAATTCCAAGATTTCACTCTAAACAAGTGCTACTTTGAGGCCTATGGCAAGTGATTCTTAGAAAAACTCTCTAATGGTCCACTTGTTCAAATTTAGGTTCTCTAGGGCGAGGCATTTGATTCCACAACCGCGAAAAGTCTAGCTCGATTCTATCGCGGATTGGAAACTTCTCTTTGTTTTGAGTTCGCTGAAATCAACGCCCGGCCGATCCCTAATGTCACATCCGAAACATATATTAACGGTTGGGGAACGCAATGTAATTGATCCTACCATCATCTAACCTATCCACCCTAACTTCCTATGTACCTTTAGTGTCGTTCCCCTTCTTGTTTTGGTTCGTTGGTCGACATAGAGATTTGTCGATGGAATTCCAAGATTTCACTCTAAACAAGTGCTACTTTGAGGCCTATGGCAAGTGATTCTTAGAAAAACTCTCTAATGGTCCACTTGTTCAAATTTAGGTTCTCTAGGGCGAGGCATTTGATTCCACAACCACGAAAAAAGTCTAGCTCGATTCTATCGCGGATTGGAAACTTCTCTTTGTTTTGAGTTCGTGCTGAAATCAACGCCCGGCCGGTCCCTAATGTCACATCCAAAAATATATATTAACGGTTGGGGAACGCAATGTAATTGATCCAACCATCATCTAACCTATCCACCCTAACTTCCTATGTACCTTTCGTGTCGTTCCCCTTCTTGTTTTGGTTCGTTGGTCGACACGAGAGATTTTCGATGGAATTCCAAGATTTCACTCTAAACAAGTGCTACTTTGAGGCCTATGGCAAGTGATTCTTAGAAAAACTCTCTAATGGTCCACTTGTTCAATTTAGGTTCTCTAGGGTTAGGCATTTGATTTTCCACAACCGCGAAAAAAAGTCTAGCTCGATTCTATCGCGGATTGGAAACTTCTCTTTGTTTTGAGTTCGCTGCTGAAATCAACGCCGGCCGGTCCCTAATGTCACATCCAGAAACATATATTAACGGTTGGGGAACGCAATGTAATTGATCCTACCATCATCTAACCTATCCACCCTAACTTCCTATGTACCTTTCGTGTCGTTCCCCTTCTTGTTTTTCGGTTCGTTGGTCGACCACGAGAGATTTTGATGGAATTCCAAGATTTCACTCTAAACAAGTGCTACTTTGAGGCCTATGGCAAGTGATTCTTAGAAAAACTCTCTAATGGTCCACTTGTTCAAATTTAGGTTCTCTAGGGCAAGGCATTTGATTCCACAACCACGAAAAAAAGTCTAGCTCGATTCTATCGCGGATTGGAAACTTCTCTTTGTTTTTGAGTTCGTCTTGAAATCAACGCCCGGCCGATCCCTAATGTCACATCCGAAAACATATATTAACGGTTGGGGAACGCAATGTAATTGATCCTACCATCATCTAACCTATCCACCCTAACTTCCTATGTACCTTTCGTGTCGTTCCCCTTCTTGTTTTTGGTTCGTTGGTCGACACACAGAGATTTTTCGATGGAATTCCAAGATTTCACTCTAAACAAGTGCTACTTTGAGGCCTATGGCAAGTGATTCTTAGAAAAACTCTCTAATGGTCCACTTGTTCAAATTTAGGTTCTCTAGGGCGAGGCATTTGATTCCACAACCATGAAAAAGTCTAGCTCGATTCTATCGCGGATTGGAAACTTCTCTTTGTTTTTTGTTTCATATTTGAAATCAACGCCCGGCAGTCCCTAATGTCACATCCGAAACATATATATTAACGGTTGGGGAAGCGCAATGTAATTGATCCTACCATCATCTAACCTATCCACCCTAACTTCCTATGTACCTTTCGTGTCGTTCCCTTCTTGTTTTTTGGTTCGTTGGTCGACACATAGATTTTCGATGGAATTCCAAGATTTCACTCTAAACAAGTGCTACTTTGAGGCCTATGGCAAGTGATTCTTAGAAAAACTCTCTAATGGTCCACTTGTTCAAATTTAGGTTCTCTAGGGCGAGGCATTTGATTCCACAACCGCGAAAAAAGTCTAGCTCGATTCTATCGCGGATTGGAAACTTCTCTTTGTTTTGAGTTCGCTGAAATCAACGCCCGCCGGTCCCTAATGTCACATCATCCAGAAACATATATTAACGGTTGGGGAACGCAATGTAATTGATCCTACCATCATCTAACCTATCCACCCTAACTTCCTATGTACCTTTCGTGCGTTCCCCTTCTTGTTTTGGTTTGTTGGTCGACACCACGAGATTTTTCGATGGAATTCCAAGATTTCACTCTAAACAAGTGCTACTTTGAGGCCTATGGCAAGTGATTCTTAGAAAAACTCTCTAATGGTCCACTTGTTCAAATTTAGGTTCTCTAGGGTTAGGCATTTGATTCCACATCCGCGAAAAGTCTAGCTCGATTCTATCGCGGATTGGAAACTTCTCTTTGTTTTGAGTTCGCGCTGAAATCACGCGCCCGGCATCCCCTAATGTCACATCCGAAAACATATATTAACGGTTGGGGAACGCAATGTAATTGATCCTACCATCATCTAACCTATCCACCCTAACTTCCTATGTACCTTTCGTTCGTCGTTCCCCTTCTTGTTTTGGTTCGTTGGGTCGACATAGAGATTTTTGATGGAATTCCAAGATTTCACTCTAAACAAGTGCTACTTTGAGGCCTATGGCAAGTGATTCTTAGAAAAACTCTCTAATGGTCCACTTGTTCGAATTTAGGTTCTCTAGGGCGAGGCATTTGATTCCACAACCGCGAAAAGTCTAGCTCGATTCTATCGCGGATTGGAAACTTCTCTTTGTTTTGAGTTCGTTGCTGAAATCAACGCCAGCAGTCCCTAATGTCACATCCGAAAATATATATTAACGGTTGGGGAACGCAATGTAATTGATCCTACCATCATCTAACCTATCCACCTAACTTCCTATGTACCTTTCGTGTCGTTCCCCTTCTTGTTTTGGTTCGTTGGTCGACCACATAGAGATTTTTTTGATGGAATTCCAAGATTTCACTCTAAACAAGTGCTACTTTGAGGCCTATGGCAAGTGATTCTTAGAAAAACTCTCTCTAATGGTCCACTTGTTCAAATTTAGGTTCTCTAGGGCGAGGCATTTGATTCCACAACCACGAAAAAGTCTAGCTCGATTCTATCGCGGATTTGGAAACTTCTCTTTGTTTTTTGAGTTCGTCTTTGAAATCAACGCCCGCCAGTCCCTAATGTCACATCCGAAAAACATATATTAACGGTTGGGGAACGCAATGTAATTGATCCTACCATCATCTAACCTATCCACCCTAACTTCCTATGTACCTTTTTAGTGTCGTTCCCCTTCTTGTTTTGGTTCGTTGGTCGACCACGAGAGATTTTTTTGATGGAATTCCAAGATTTCACTCTAAACAAGTGCTACTTTGAGGCCTATGGCAAGTGATTCTTAGAAAAACTCTCTAATGGTCCACTTGTTCGAATTTAGGTTCTCTAGGGGCGAGGCATTTGATTCCACAACCGCGAAAAAGTCTAGCTCGATTCTATCGCGGATTGGAAACTTCTCTTTGTTTTGAGTTCGCGCTGAAATCAACGCCCCGGCCGATCCCTAATGTCACATCGAAAACATATATTAACGGTTGGGGAACGCAATGTAATTGATCCTACCATCATCTAACCTATCCACCCTAACTTCCTATGTACCTTTCGTGTCGTTCCCCTTCTTGTTTTAGGTTCGTTGGTCGACACGAGAGATTTTCGATGGAATTCCAAGATTTCACTCTAAACAAGTGCTACTTTGAGGCCTATGGCAAGTGATTCTTAGAAAAACTCTCTAATGGTCCACTTGTTCAAATTTAGGTTCTCTAGGGCGAGGCATTTGATTCCACAACCACGAAAAAGTCTAGCTCGATTCTATCGCGGGATTGGAAACTTCTCTTTGTTTTGAGTTCGCGCTGAAATCAACGCCCGCGCCGATCCCTAATGTCACATCCAAAAACATATATTAACGGTTGGGGAACGCAATGTAATTGATCCTACCATCATCTAACCTATCCACCCTAACTTCCTATGTACCTTTCGTGCGTTCCCCTTCTTGTTTTAGGTTCGTTGGTCGACACAGAGATTTTCGATGGAATTCCAAGATTTCACTCTAAACAAGTGCTACTTTGAGGCCTATGGCAAGTGATTCTTAGAAAAACTCTCTAATGGTCCACTTGTTCAAATTTAGGTTCTCTAGGGCGAGGCATTTGATTCCACAACCGCGAAAAGTCTAGCTTCGATTCTATCGCGGATTGGAAACTTCTCTTTGTTTTGAGTTCGAGTTATGAAATCAACGCCCGGCCGATCCCTAATGTCACATCCAGAAAATATATTAACGGTTGGGGAACGCAATGTAATTGATCCTACCATCATCTAACCTATCCACCCTAACTTCCTATGTACCTTTAGTGTGGTTCCCCTTCTTGTTTTTGGTTCGTTGGTGGACACAGATTTTTCGATGGAATTCCAAGATTTCACTCTAAACAAGTGCTACTTTGAGGCCTATGGCAAGTGATTCTTAGAAAAACTCTCTAATGGTCCACTTGTTCGAATTTAGGTTCTCTAGGGCGAGGCATTTGATTCCACAACCGCGAAAAAGTCTAGCTCGATTCTATCGCGGATTGGAAACATCTCTTTGTTTTGAGTTCGTCTGAAATCAACGCCCGGCCGGATCCCCTAATGTCACATCGAAAAACATATATTAACGGTTGGGGAACGCAATGTAATTGATCCTACCATCATCTAACCTATCCACCCTAACTTCCTATGTACCTTTCGTGTTCCGTTCCCTTCTTGTTTTTTGGTTCGTTGGTCGACACACAGAGATTTTTCGATGGAATTCCAAGATTTCACTCTAAACAAGTGCTACTTTGAGGCCTATGGCAAGTGATTCTTAGAAAAACTCTCTAATGGTCCACTTGTTCAAATTTAGGTTCTCTAGGGCGAGGCATTTGATTCCACAACCGCGAAAAAGTCTAGCTCGATTCTATCGCCGGATTGGAAACTTCTCTTTGTTTTGAGTTCGCGCTGAAATCAACGCCAGCAGTCCCTAATGTCACATCCGAAACATATATTAACGGTTGGGGAACGCAATGTAATTGATCCTACCATCATCTAACCTATCCACCCCCTAACTTCCTATGTACCTTTCGTGTCGTTCCCCTTCTTGTTTTTCGGTTCGTTTGGTCGACACACAGATTTTTCGATGGAATTCCAAGATTTCACTCTAAACAAGTGCTACTTTGAGGCCTATGGCAAGTGATTCTTAGAAAAACTCTCTAATGGTCCACTTGTTCAAATTTAGGTTCTCTAGGGCGAGGCATTTGATTCCACAACCACGAAAAAAGTCTAGCTCGATTCTATCGCGGATTGGAAACTTCTCTTTGTTTTGAGTTCGTCTGAAATCAACGCCCGGCCGATCCCTAATGTCACATCCGAAACATATATTAACGGTTGGGGAAACGCAATGTAATTGATCCTACCATCATCTAACCTATCCACCCTAACTTCCTATGTACCTTTTGTGTCGTTCCCTTCTTGTTTTTGGTTCGTTGGTCGACATAGAGATTTTCGATGGAATTCAAAGATTTCACTCTAAACAAGTGCTACTTTGAGGCCTATGGCAAGTGATTCTTAGAAAAACTCTCTAATGGTCCACTTGTTCAAATTTAGGTTCTCTAGGGGCGAGGCATTTGATTCCACAACCCACAAAAAGTCTAGCTCGATTCTATCGCGGATTGGAAACTTCTCTTTGTTTTGAGTTCGTGCTGAAATCAACGCCCGCGAGTCCCTAATGTCACATCCAGAAACATATATTAACGGTTGGGGAAGCGCAATGTAATTGATCCTACCATCATCTAACCTATCCACCCTAACTTCCTATGTACCTTTTGTGTCGTTCCCCTTCTTGTTTTTCGTTCGTTGGTCGACACACAGATTTTTCGATGGAATTCCAAGATTTCACTCTAAACAAGTGCTACTTTGAGGCCTATGGCAAGTGATTCTTAGAAAAACTCTCTAATGGTCCACTTGTTCAAATTTAGGTTCTCTAGGGTGAGGCATTTGATTCCACAACCGCGAAAAAGTCTAGCTTCGATTCTATCGCCGGGATTGGAAACTTCTCTTTGTTTTTTGAGTTCGCGCTGAAATCAACGCCCGGCCGAGTCCCTAATGTCACATCCGAAAACATATATTAACGGTTGGGGAACGCAATGTAATTGATCCTACCATCATCTAACCTATCCACCCCTAACTTCCTATGTACCTTTCGTGTCGTTCCCCTTTGTTTCGGTTCGTTGGTCGACACAGAGATTTTCGATGGAATTCCAAGATTTCACTCTAAACAAGTGCTACTTTGAGGCCTATGGCAAGTGATTTTTAGAAAAACTCTCTAATGGTCCACTTGTTCAAATTTAGGTTCTCTAGGGCGAGGCATTTGATTCCACAACCGCGAAAAAAGTCTAGCTCGATTCTATCGCGGATTGGAAACTTCTCTTTGTTTTGAGTTCGCGCTGAAATCAACGCCCGGCCGATCCCTAATGTCACATCCAAGAAACATATATTAACGGTTGGGGAACGCAATGTAATTGATCCTACCATCATCTAACCTATCCACCCTAACTTCCTATGTACCTTTCGTGTCGTTCCCCTTCTTGTTTTTTCGGTTCGTTGGTCGACAAAGAGATTTTCGATGGAATTCCAAGATTTCACTCTAAACAAGTGCTACTTTGAGGCCTATGGCAAGTGATTCTTAGAAAAACTCTCTAATGGTCCACTTGTTCGAATTTAGGTTCTCTAGGGCGAGGCATTTGATTCCACAACCACGAAAAAGTCTAGCTCGATTCTATCGCGGATTGGAAACTTCTCTTTGTTTTGAGTTCGGCTGAAATCAACGCCCGCGCAGTCCCTAATGTCACATCGAAAAATATATTAACGGTTGGGAAACGCAATGTAATTGATCCTACCATCATCTAACCTATCCACCCTAACTTCCTATGTACCTTTCGTGTGGTTTCCCCTTCTTGTTTCGGTTTCGTTGGTCGACACAGAGATTTTCGATGGAATTCCAAGATTTCACTCTAAACAAGTGCTACTTTGAGGCCTATGGCAAGTGATTCTTAGAAAAACTCTCTAATAATGGTCCACTTGTTCAAATTTAGGTTCTCTAGGGCGAGGGCATTTGATTCCACAACCGCGAAAAAGTCTAGCTCGATTCTATCGCGGATTGGAAACTTCTCTTTGTTTTGAGTTCGCGCTGAAATCAACGCCAGGCCGGTCCCTAATGTCACATCGAGAAACATATATTAACGGTTGGGGAGCGCAATGTAATTGATCCTACCATCATCTAACCTATCCACCCTAACTTCCTATGTACCTTTCGTGTCGTTCCCCTTCTTGTTTTCGGTTCGTTTGGTCGACATAGAGATTTTTGATGGAATTCCAAGATTTCACTCTAAACAAGTGCTACTTTGAGGCCTATGGCAAAGTGATTCTTAGAAAAACTCTCTAATGGTCCACTTGTTCAATTTAGGTTCTCTAGGGCGAGGCATTTGATTCCACAACCACGAAAAAAAAGTCTAGCTCGATTCTATCGCGGATTGGAAACTTCTCTTTGTTTTGAGTTCGCTGAAATCAACGCCCGGCCGAGTCCCTAATGTCACATCCGAAAATATATATTAACGGTTGGGGAATGCAATGTAATTGATCCTACCATCATCTAACCTATCCACCCTAACTTCCTATGTACCTTTAGGTGCGTTCCCCTTCTTGTTTCGGTTCGTTGGTGCGACCCGAGATTTTTCGATGGAATTCAAGATTTCACTCTAAACAAGTGCTACTTTGAGGCCTATGGCAAGTGATTCTTAGAAAAACTCTCTAATGGTCCACTTGTTCAAATTTAGGTTCTCTAGGGGTGAGGCATTTGATTCCACAACCACGAAAAAGTCTAGCTCGATTCTATCGCGGATTGGAAACTTCTCTTTGTTTTGAGTTCGTGCTGAAAATCAACGCCCGGCCGGTCCCTAATGTCACATCTAGAAACATATATTAACGGTTGGGGAACGCAATGTAATTGATCCTACCATCATCTAACCTATCCACCCCTAACTTCCTATGTACCTTTCGTTCGTTCCCCTTCTTGTTTTGGTTCGTTGGTCGACCATAGAGATTTTTGATGGAATTCCAAGATTTCACTCTAAACAAGTGCTACTTTGAGGCCTATGGCAAGTGATTCTTAGAAAAACTCTCTAATGGTCCACTTGTTCAAATTTAGGTTCTCTAGGGTGAGGCATTTGATTCCACAACCGCGAAAAAGTCTAGCTCGATTCTATCGCGGATTGGAAACTTCTCTTTGTTTTGAGTTCGTCTGCTGAAATCCAACGCCCGGCCGGTCCCTAATGTCACATCCGAGAAACATATATTAACGGTTGGGGAACGCAATGTAATTGATCCTACCATCATCTAACCTATCCACCCTAACTTCCTATGTACCTTTAGGTGTCGTTCCCCTTCTTGTTTTGGTTCGTTGGTCGACCACAGAGATTTTTCGATGGAATTCCAAGATTTCACTCTAAACAAGTGCTACTTTGAGGCCTATGGCAAGTGATTCTTAGAAAAACTCTCTAATGGTCCACTTGTTCAAATTTAGGTTCTCTAGGGCGAGGCATTTGATTCCACAACCACGAAAAAGTCTAGCTCGATTCTATCGCCGGATTGGAAACTTCTCTTTGTTTTGAGTTCGCGCTGAAATCAACGCCCGGCCGATCCCTAATGTCACATCCGAGAACATATATTAACGGTTGGGGAACGCAATGTAATTGATCCTACCATCATCTAACCTATCCACCCTAACTTCCTATGTACCTTTTTCGTGCGTTCCCCTTCTTGTTTTGGTTCGTTGGTCGACCACGAGATTTTCGATGGAATTCCAAGATTTCACTCTAAACAAGTGCTACTTTGAGGCCTATGGCAAGTGATTCTTAGAAAAACTCTCTAATGGTCCACTTGTTCAAATTTAGGTTCTCTAGGGTGAGGCATTTGATTCCACAACCGCGAAAAGTCTAGCTCGATTCTATCGCGGATTGGAAACTTCTCTTTGTTTTGAGTTCGCGCTGAAATCAACGCCCGGCGATCCCTAATGTCACATCGAGAAATATATATTAACGGTTGGGGAACGCAATGTAATTGATCCTACCATCATCTAACCTATCCACCCTAACTTCCTATGTACCTTTCGTGCGTTCCCCTTCTTGTTTTTCGGTTCGTTGGTCGACACGCAGATTTTTCGATGGAATTCCAAGATTTCACTCTAAACAAGTGCTACTTTGAGGCCTATGGCAAGTGATTCTTAGAAAAACTCTCTAATGGTCCACTTGTTCAAATTTAGGTTCTAGGGTTAGGCATTTGATTCCACAACCAACGCGAAAAGTCTAGCTCGATTCTATCGCCGGATTGGAAACTTCTCTTTGTTTTGAGTTCGCGCTGAAATCAACGCCCGGCCCCCTAATGTCACATCTAGAAACATATATTAACGGTTGGGAACGCAATGTAATTGATCCTACCATCATCTAACCTATCCACCCTAACTTCCTATGTACCTTTCGTGTCGTTTCCCTTCTTGTTTTTCGGTTCGTTGGTCGACACAGAGATTTTTTTCGATGGAATTCCAAGATTTCACTCTAAACAAGTGTGCTACTTTGAGGCCTATGGCAAGTGATTCTTAGAAAAACTCTCTAATGGTCCACTTGTTCAATTTAGGTTCTCTAGGGCGCGAGGCATTTGATTCCACAACCACGAAAAAGTCTAGCTCGATTCTATCGCGGATTGGAAACTTCTCTTTGTTTTGAGTTCGTGCTGAAATCAACGCCCGGCCGATCCCTAATGTCACATCGAAAACATATATTAACGGTTGGGGAACGCAATGTAATTGATCCTACCATCATCTAACCTATCCACCCTAACTTCCTATGTACCTTTCGTGTCGTTCCCCTTCTTGTTTCGGTTCGTTGGTCGACACGACGAGATTTTCGATGGAATTCCAAGATTTCACTCTAAACAAGTGCTACTTTGAGGCCTATGGCAAGTGATTCTTAGAAAAACTCTCTAATGGTCCACTTGTTCAAATTTAGGTTCTCTAGGGCGAGGCATTTGATTCCACAACCGCGAAAAAGTCTAGCTCGATTCTATCGCGGATTGGAAACTTCTCTTTGTTTTGAGTTCGCGCTGAAATCAACGCCCGGCCGGTCCCTAATGTCACATCTAGAAACATATATTAACGGTTGGGGAAGCGCAATGTAATTGATCCTACCATCATCTAACCTATCCACCCTAACTTCCTATGTACCTTTTTGTGTCGTTCCCCTTCTTGTTTCGGTTCGTTGGTCGACCACGAGAGATTTTCGATGGAATTCCAAGATTTCACTCTAAACAAGTGCTACTTTGAGGCCTATGGCAAGTGATTCTTAGAAAAACTCTCTAATGGTCCACTTGTTCAATTTAGGTTCTCTAGGGGCGAGGCATTTGATTCCACAACCGTGAAAAAGTCTAGCTCGATTCTATCGCGGATTGGAAACTTCTCTTTGTTTTGAGTTCGCGCTGAAATCAACGCCCGGCCGGTCCCTAATGTCACATCGAGAAACATATATTAACGGTTGGGGAACGCAATGTAATTGATCCTACCATCATCTAACCTATCCACCCTAACTTCCTATGTACCTTTCGTGTCGTTCCCCTTCTTGTTTTAGGTTCGTTGGTCGACACAGAGATTTTTCGATGGAATTCCAAGATTTCACTCTAAACAAGTGCTACTTTGAGGCCTATGGCAAGTGATTCTTAGAAAAACTCTCTAATGGTCCACTTGTTCGAATTTAGGTTCTCTAGGGCGAGGCATTTGATTCCACAACCGCGAAAAGTCTAGCTCGATTCTATCGCGGATTGGAAACTTCTCTTTGTTTTGAGTTCGCGCTGAAATCAACGCCCGGCAGTCCCTAATGTCACATCCGAAACATATATTAACGGTTGGGGAACGCAATGTAATTGATCCTACCATCATCTAACCTATCCACCCTAACTTCCTATGTACCTTTCGTGCCGTTCCCCTTCTTGTTTCGGTTCGTTGGTCGACCACACACAGATTTTTTCGATGGAATTCCAAGATTTCACTCTAAACAAGTGCTACTTTGAGGCCTATGGCAAGTGATTCTTAGAAAAACTCTCTAATGGTCCACTTGTTCAAATTTAGGTTCTCTAGGGTTAGGCATTTGATTCCACATCCGCAAAAAAGTCTAGCTCGATTCTATCGCCGGATTGGAAACTTCTCTTTGTTTTGAGTTCGCTGCTGAAATCAACGCCCGGCGGTCCCTAATGTCACATCTAAAAACATATATTAACGGTTGGGGAACGCAATGTGTAATTGATCCTACCATCATCTAACCTATCCACCCTAACTTCCTATGTACCTTTCGTGTCGTTCCCCTTCTTGTTTTTCGGTTTCGTTGGTTTTTGACAATTCTAAGATTTTTCGATGGAATTCCAAGATTTCAAAAAACAAGTGCTACTTTGAGGCCTATGGCAAGTGATTCTTAGAAAAACTCTCTAATGGTCCACTTGTTCGAATTTAGGTTCTCTAGGGGCGAGGCATTTGATTCCACAACCGCGAAAAAGTCTAGCTCCGATTCTATCGCGGATTGGAAACTTCTCTTTGTTTTGAGTTCGCTGCTGAAATCAACGCCCGGCCGGTCCCTAATGTCACATCCGAAACATATATTAACGGTTGGGGAACGCAATGTAATTGATCCTACCATCATCTAACCTATCCACCCTAACTTCCTATGTACCTTTAGGTGTCGTTCCCTTCTTGTTTCGGTTCGTTGGTCGACCACGATTTTTCGATGGAATTCCAAGATTTCACTCTAAACAAGTGCTACTTTGAGGCCTATGGCAAGTGATTCTTAGAAAAACTCTCTAATGGTCCACTTGTTCAAATTTAGGTTCTCTAGGGCGAGGCATTTGATTCCACAACCACGAAAAAGTCTAGCTCGATTCTATCGCCGGATTGGAAACACCTCTTTGTTTTGAGTTCGCGCTGAAATCAACGCCAGCGGTCCCTAATGTCACATCCGAAACATATATTAACGGTTGGGGAACGCAATGTAATTGATCCTACCATCATCTAACCTATCCACCCTAACTTCCTATGTACCTTTCGTGTCGTTCCCCTTCTTGTTTCAGTTCGTTGGTCGACACGGAGATTTTTCGATGGAATTCCAAGATTTCACTCTAAACAAGTGCTACTTTGAGGCCTATGGCAAGTGATTCTTAGAAAAACTCTCTAATGGTCCACTTGTTCGAATTTAGGTTCTCTAGGGCGAGGCATTTGATTCCACAACCGCGAAAAAGTCTAGCTCGATTCTATCGCGGATTGGAAACTTCTCTTTGTTTTGAGTTCGCGCTGAAATCAACGCCAGCCAGTCCCTAATGTCACATCGAGAAAACATATATTAACGGTTGGGGAACGCAATGTAATTGATCCAACCATCATCTAACCTATCCACCTAACTTCCTATGTACCTTTCGTGCTGTTCCCCTTCTTGTTTCGGTTCGTTGGTCGACACGAGAGATTTTTCGATGGAATTCAAGATTTCACTCTAAACAAGTGCTACTTTGAGGCCTATGGCAAGTGATTCTTAGAAAAACTCTCTAATGGTCCACTTGTTCGAATTTAGGTTCTCTAGGGCGAGGCATTTGATTCCACAACCGCGAAAAAGTCTAGCTCCATTCTATCGCGGATTGGAAACTTCTCTTTGTTTTGAGTTCGCTGAAATCAACGCCCGCCGATCCCCTAATGTCACATCCAGAAAATATATATTAACGGTTGGGGAACGCAATGTAATTGATCCTACCATCATCTAACCTATCCACCCTAACTTCCTATGTACCTTTCGTGTCGTTCCCCTTCTTGTTTCGGTTCGTTGGTCGACACAGAGATTTTCGATGGAATTCCAAGATTTCACTCTAAACAAGTGCTACTTTGAGGCCTATGGCAAGTGATTCTTAGAAAAACTCTCTAATGGTCCACTTGTTCGAATTTAGGTTCTCTAGGGCGAGGCATTTGATTCCACAACCGCAAAAAAGTCTAGCTCGATTCTATCGCCGGATTGGAAACTTCTCTTTGTTTTGAGTTCGCGCTGAAATCAACGCCAGCAGTCCCTAATGTCACATCCAGAAACATATATTAACGGTTGGGGAACGCAATGTAATTGATCCTACCATCATCTAACCTATCCACCCTAACTTCCTATGTACCTTTCGTGTCGTTCCCCCTTCTTGTTTTGGGTTCGTTGGTCGACACACGAGATTTTTCGATGGAATTCCAAGATTTCACTCTAAACAAGTGCTACTTTGAGGCCTATGGCAAGTGATTCTTAGAAAAACTCTCTAATGGTCCACTTGTTCAAATTTAGGTTCTCTAGGGTGAGGCATTTGATTCCACAACCGCGAAAAAAGTCTAGCTCGATTCTATCGCCGGATTGGAAACTTCTCTTTGTTTTGAGTTCGCGCGCTGAAATCAATGCCGGCCAGTCCCTAATGTCACATCCGTAAAATATATATTAATGGTTGGGGAACGCAATGTAATTGATCCTACCATCATCTAACCTATCCACCCTAACTTCCTATGTACCTTTCGTGTCGTTCCCCTTCTTGTTTTTGGTTCGTTGGTCGACACGAGAGATTTTTCGATGGAATTCCAAGATTTCACTCTAAACAAGTGCTACTTTGAGGCCTATGGCAAGTGATTCTTAGAAAAACTCTCTAATGGTCCACTTGTTCGAATTTAGGTTCTCTAGGGTTAGCATTTGATTCCACAACCACGAAAAAGTCTAGCTCGATTCTATCGCGGGATTGGAAACTTCTCTTTGTTTTTGAGTTCGCGCTGAAATCAACGCCGGCAGTCCCTAATGTCACATCCAGAAACATATATTAACGGTTGGGGAACGCAATGTAATTGATCCTACCATCATCTAACCTATCCACCCTAACTTCCTATGTACCTTTCGTGCCGTTCCCCTTCTTGTTTCGGTTCGTTGGTCGACACAGAGATTTTCGATGGAATTCCAAGATTTCACTCTAAACAAATGCTACTTTGAGGCCTATGGCAAGTGATTCTTAGAAAAACTCTCTAATGGTCCACTTGTTCGAATTTAGGTTCTCTAGGGCGAGGCATTTTATTCCACAACCGCGAAAAAGTCTAGCTCGATTCTATCGCCGGGATTGGAAACTTCTCTTTGTTTTGAGTTCGCTGAAATCAACGCCGGCCGATCCCTAATGTCACATCTAGAAACATATATTAACGGTTGGGGAACGCAATGTAATTGATCCTACCATCATCTAACCTATCCACCCTAACTTCCTATGTACCTTTTGTGTCGTTCCCCTTCTTGTTTCGGTTCGTTGGTCGACACAGAGATTTTCGATGGAATTCCAAGATTTCACTCTAAACAAGTGCTACTTTGAGGCCTATGGCAAGTGATTCTTAGAAAAACTCTCTAATGGTCCACTTGTTCGAATTTAGGTTCTCTAGGGCGAGGCATTTGATTCCACAACCGCAAAAAAGTCTAGCTCGATTCTATCGCCGGATTGGAAACTTCTCTTTGTTTGTAGTTCGCGCTGAAATCAACGCCCGGCCATCCCCTAATGTCACATCCAGAAACATATATTAACGGTTGGGGAAGGCAATGAAATTGATCCTACCATCATCTAACCTATCCACCTTAACTTCCTATGTACCTTTTTGTGTCGTTCCCCTTCTTGTTTCGGTTCGTTGGTCGACCACGAGAGATTTTCGATGGAATTCCAAGATTTCACTCTAAACAAGTGCTACTTTGAGGCCTATGGCAAGTGATTCTTAGAAAAACTCTCTAATGGTCCACTTGTTCAATTTAGGTTCTCTAGGGCGAGGCATTTGATTCCACAACCGCGAAAAAGTCTAGCTCGATTCTATCGCCGGATTGGAAACATCTCTTTGTTTTGAGTTCGCGCTGAAATCAACGCCAGCAGTCCCTAATGTCACATCCAGAAACATATATTAACGGTTGGGGATCGCAATGTAATTGATCCTACCATCATCTAACCTATCCACCCTAACTTCCTATGTACCTTTCGTGTCGTTCCCCTTCTTGTTTCGGTTCGTAGGTCGACACACAGATTTTCGATGGAATTCCAAGATTTCACTCTAAACAAGTGCTACTTTGAGGCCTATGGCAAGTGATTCTTACAAAACTCTCTAATGGTCCACTTGTTCCAATTTAGGTTCTCTAGGGCGAGGCATTTGATTCCACAACCGCAAAAAAGTCTAGCTCGATTCTATCGCGGATTGGAAACTTCTCTTTGTTTTGAGTTCGCTGAAATCAACGCCAGCCGATCCCTAATGTCACATCCGAAAACATATATTAACGGTTGGGGAAGGCAATGTAATTGATCCTACCATCATCTAACCTATCCACCCTAACTTCCTATGTACCTTTCGTGTCGTTCCCCCTTCTTGTTTCGGTTCGTTGGTCGACAAAGAGATTTTCGATGGAATTCCAAGATTTCACTCTAAACAAGTGCTACTTTGAGGCCTATGGCAAGTGATTCTTAGAAAAACTCTCTAATGGTCCACTTGTTCGAATTTAGGTTCTCTAGGGCGAGGCATTTGATTCCACAACCACGAAAAAAGTCTAGCTCGATTCTATCGCGGATTGGAAACATCTCTTTGTTTTGAGTTCGCGCTGAAATCAACGCCCGGCCGGTCCTAATGTCACATCCAAAACATATATTAACGGTTGGGGAACGCAATGTAATTGATCCTACCATCATCTAACCTATCCACCCTAAGTTCCTATGTACCTTTCATGCCGTTCCCCTTCTTGTTTTTGGGTTCGTTGGTCGACAAAGAGATTTTTGATGGAATTCCAAGATTTCACTCTAAACAAGTGCTACTTTGAGGCCTATGGCAAGTGATTCTTAGAAAAACTCTCTAATGGTCCACATGTTCGAATTTAGGTTCTCTAGGGCGAGGCATTTTATTCCACAACCGCGAAAAAGTCTAGCTCGATTCTATCGCGGATTGGAAACTTCTCTTTGTTTTGAGTTCGCGCTGAAATCAACGCCCGGCCGTCCCCTAATGTCACATCCGAAAACATATATTAACGGTTGGGGAACGCAATGTAATTGATGCTACCATCATCTAACCTATCCACCCTAACTTCCTATGTACCTTTCGTGTCGTTCCCCTTCTTGTTTTTTTAGGTTCGTTGGTCGACACAGAGATTTTTGATGGAATTCCAAGATTTCACTCTAAACAAGTGCTACTTTCGAAGTGCTACTTTGAGGCCTATGGCAAGTGATTCTTACAAAAACTCTCTAATGGTCCACTTGTTCGAATTTAGGTTCTCTAGGGTTAGGCATTTGATTCCACAACCGCGAAAAAGTCTAGCTCGATTCTATCGCGGGATTGGAAACTTCTCTTTGTTTTGAGTTCGCGCTGAAATCAACACCACCGGAGTCCCTAATGTCACATCTAGAAACATATATTAACGGTTGGGGAACGCAATGTAATTGATCCTACCATCATCTAACCTATCCACCCTAACTTCCTATGTACCTTTCGTGCGTTCCCCTTCTTGTTTTAGGTTCGTTGGTCGACCTAGAGATTTTCGATGGAATTCCAAGATTTCACTCTAAACAAGTGCTACTTTGAGGCCTATGGCAAGTGATTCTTAGAAAAACTCTCTAATGGTCCACTTGTTCGAATTTAGGTTCTCTAGGGCGAGGCATTTGATTCCACAACCACGAAAAAAACTCTAGCTCGATTCTATCGCGGATTGGAAACATCTCTTTGTTTTGAGTTCGCTGAAATCAACGCCCGGCACTACCTAATGTCACATCCAGAAACATATATTAACGGTTGGGGAATGCAATGTAATTGATCCTACCATCATCTAACCTATCCACCCTAACTTCCTATGTACCTTTAAATGTCGTTCCCCTTCTTGTTTCGGTTCGTAGGTCGACACGAGAGATTTTTCGATGGAATTCTAAGATTTCACTCTAAACAAGTGCTACTTTGAGGCCTATGGCAAGTGATTCTTAGAAAAACTCTCTAATGGTCCACTTGTTCAAATTTAAGTTCTCTAGGGTTAGGCATTTGATTCCACATCCGCAAAAAAGTCTAGCTCGATTCTATCGCCCGATTGGAAACTTCTCTTTGTTTTGAGTTCAAGGCTGAAATCAACGCCAGCCGGCCAGTCCCTAATGTCACATCCGAAACATATATTAACGGTTGGCGAACGCAATGTAATTGATCATACCATCATCTAACCTATCCACCCTAACTTCCTATGTGCCTTTCGTGTCGTTCCCATTCTTGTTTCGGTTCGTAGGTCGACATAGAGATATTTGATGGAATTCAAAGATTTCACTCTAAACAAGTGCTACTTTGAGTTCAAAAAAAACAAGTGCTACTTTGAGGCCTATGGCAAGTGATTCTTACAAAAACTCTCTAATGGTCCACTTGTTCGAATTTAGGTTCTCTAGGGCGAGGCATTTGATTCCACAACCACGAAAAAGTCTAGCTCGATTCTATCGCGGATTGGAAACTTCTCTTTGTTTTGAGTTCGCTGCTGAAATCAACACCAGCAGTCCCTAATGTCACATCTAGAAACATATATTAATGGTTGGGGAACGCAATGTAATTGATCCTACCATCATCTAACCTATCCACCCTAACTTCCTATGTACCTTTTCGGTGTCGTTCCCCTTCTTGTTTCGGTTCGTTGGTCGACACGAGAGATTTTCGATGGAATTCCAAGATTTCACTCTAAACAAGTGCTACTTTGAGGCCTATGGCAAGTGATTCATAGAAAAACTCTCTAATGGTCCACTTGTTCGAATTTAGGTTCTCTAGGGCGAGGCATTTGATTCCACAACCGCGAAAAGTCTAGCTCGATTCTATCGCGGATTGGAAACTTCTCTTTGTTTTGAGTTCGGCGCTGAAATCAACACCAGCCGTCCCTAATGTCACATCTAGAAACATATATTAATGGTTGGGGAACGCAATGTAATTGATCCACCATCATCTAACCTATCCACCCTAACTTCCTATGTACCTTTCGTGCCGTTCCCCTTCTTGTTTTTCGGTTCGTTGGTCGACCGCGAGAGATTTTCGATGGAATTCCAAGATTTCACTCTAAACAAGTGCTACTTTGAGGCCTATGGCAAGTGATTCATAGAAAAACTCTCTAATGGTCCACTTGTTCAAATTTAAGTTCTCTAGGGTTAGGCATTTGATTCCACATCCGCAAAAAAGTCTAGCTCGATTCTATCGCCGGATTGGAAACTTCTCTTTGTTTGAGTTCGCTGAAATCAACGCCCGGCGGTCCCTAATGTCACATCGAAAATATATATCAACGGTTGGGGAAACGCAATGTAATTGATCATACCATCATCTAACCTATCCACCCTAACTTCCTATGTACCTTTCGTGTCGTTCCCCTTCTTGTTTTAGGTTCGTTGGTCGACATAGAGATTTTTGATGGAATTCAAAGATTTCACTCTAAACAAGTGCTACTTTGAGTTCAAAAAAAAAAAACAAGTTTTTGAGGCCTATGGCAAGTGATTCTTAGAAAAACTCTCTAATGGTCCACTTGTTCGAATTTAGGTTCTCTAGGGCGAGGCATTTGATTCCACAACCGCGAAAAAGTCTAGCTCGATTCTATCGCGATTGGAAACTTCTCTTTGTTTTGAGTTCGCGCTGAAATCAACGCCAGCAGTCCCGTAATGTCACATCCAGAAACATATATTAACGGTTGGGGAACGCAATATAATTGATCCTACCATCATCTAACCTATCCACCCTAACTTCTATGTACCTTTCACGTGTCGTTCCCCTTCTTGTTTCGGGTTCGTAGGTCGACACGAGAGATTTTTCGATGGAATTCCAAGATTTCACACTAAAACAAGTGCTACTTTGAGGCCTATGGCAAGTGATTCTTAGAAAAACTCTCTAATGGTCCACTTGTTCGAATTTAGGTTCTCTAGGGCGAGGCATTTGATTCCACAACCACGAAAAGTCTAGCTCGATTCTATCGCCGGATTGGAAACATCTCTTTGTTTTGAGTTCGCGCTGAAATCAACGCCCGGCCGGTCCCTAATGTCACATCGAAAACATATATTAACGGTTGGGGAACGCAATGTAATTGATCCTACCATCATCTAACCTATCCACCCTAAGTTCCTATGTACCTTTCGTGCCGTTCCCCTTCTTGTTTCGGTTCGTTGGTCGACAAAGAGATTTTCGATGGAATTCCAAGATTTCACTCTAAACAAGTGCTACTTTGAGGCCTATGGCAAGTGATTCTTAGAAAAACTCTCTAATGGTCCACATGTTCGAATTTAGGTTCTCTAGGGCGAGGCATTTTATTCCACAACCGCGAAAAAGTCTAGCTTCGATTCTATCGCCGGATTGGAAACTTCTCTTTGTTTTGAGTTCGCGGCTGAAATCAACGCCCGGCCAGGTCCCTAATGTCACATCCGAAAACATATATTAACGGTTGGCGAACGCAATGTAATTGATGCTACCATCATCTAACCTATCCACCCTAACTTCCTATGTGCCTTTCGTGTCGTTACCCTTCTTGTTTTGGTTCGTAGGTCGACATAGAGATTTTTGATGGAATTCTAAGATTTCACTCTAAACAAGTGCTACATTGAGTTGAAAAAAAAAACAAGTGCTACTTTGAGGCCTATGGCAAGTGATTCTTAGAAAAACTCTCTAATGGTCCACTTGTTCGAATTTAGGTTCTCTAGGGCGAGACATTTGATTCCACAACCGCAAAAAAGTCTAGCTCCATTCTATCGCCGGATTGGAAACTTCTCTTTGTTTTGAGTTCGCGCTGAAATCAATGCCAGCAGTCCCTAATGTCACATCCAGAAACATATATTAACGGTTGGGGAACGCAATGTAATTGATCCTACCATCATCTAACCTATCCACCCTAACTTCCTATGTACCTTTCGTGTCGTTCCCCTTCTTCTTTCGGTTCGTTGGTCAACACAGAGATTTTCGATGGAATTCCAAGATTTCACTCTAAACAAGTGCTACTTTGAGGCCTATGGCAAGTGATTCATAGAAAAACTCTCTAATGGTCCACTTGTTCGAATTTAGGTTCCCTAGGGCGTGGCATTTGATTCCACAACCACGAAAAAGTCCGCTCGATTCTATCGCGGATTGGAAACTTCTCTTTGTTTTTTTGAGTTCGCGCTGAAATCAACGCCAGCAGTCCCCTAATGTCACATCTAGAAACATATATTAATGGTTGGGGAACGCAATGTAATTGATCCAACCATCATCTAACCTATCCACCCTAACTTCCTATGTACCTTTCGTGCGTTCCCCTTCTTGTTTTGGTTCGTTGGTCGACCTGAGAGATTTTCCATGGAATTCCAAGATTTCACTCTAAACAAGTGCTACTTTGAGGCCTATGGCAAGTGATTCATAGAAAAACTCTCTAATGGTCCACTTGTTCGAATTTAGGTTCCCTAGGGCGAGGCATTTGATTCCACAACCGCGAAAAAGTCTAGCTCGATTCTATCGCCGGATTGGAAACTTCTCTTTGTTTTGAGTTCGCGCTGAAATCAACACCAGCAGTCCCTAATGTCACATCTAGAAACATATATTAATGGTTGCGGAACGCAATGTAATTGATCCTACCATCATCTAACCTATCCACCCTAACTTCCTATGTACCTTTTGTGTCGTTCCCTTCTTGTTTCGGTTCGTTGGTCGACACGTAGATTTTTCGATGGAATTCCAAGATTTCACTCTAAACAAGTGCTACTTTGAGGCCTATGGCAAGTGATTCTTAGAAAAACACTCTAATGGTCCACTTGTTCGAATTTAGGTTCTCTAGGGCGAGGCATTTGATGCCACAACCACGAAAAATTCTGGCTCGATTCTATCGCCGGATTGGAAACATCTCTTTGTTTTGAGTTCGCGCTGAAATCAACGCCCGGCGGTCCCTAATGTCACATCCGAAAACATATATTAACGGTTGGGGAATGCAATGTAATTGATCCTACCATCATCTAACCTATCCACCCTAACTTCCTATGTACCTTTCGTGTCGTTCCCCTTCTTGTTTCGGTTCGTTGGTCGACACAGAGATTTTCGATGGAATTCCAAGATTTCACTCTAAACAAGTGCTACTTTGAGGCCTATGGCAAGTGATTCATAGAAAAACTCTCTAATGGTCCACTTGTTCGAATTTAGGTTCCCTAGGGCGAGGCATTTGATTCCACAACCGCGAAAAAGTCTGCTCGATTCTATCGCCGGATTGGAAACTTCTCTTTGTTTTGAGTTCGCGCTGAAATCAACACCGGCAAATTCCCTAATGTCACATCTAGAAACATATATTAATGGTTGCGGAACGCAATGTAATTGATCCAACCATCATCTAACCTATCCACCCTAACTTCCTATGTACCTTTCGTGCCGTTCCCTTCTTGTTTTGGTTCGTTGGTCGACCACACGAGATTTTCGATGGAATTCCAAGATTTCACTCTAAACACGTGCTACTTCGAGGCCTATGGCAAGTGATTCATAGAAAAACTCTCTAATGGTCCACTTGTTCAAATTTAAGTTCTGTAGGGTTAGGCATTTGATTCCACATCCGCAAAAAAGTCTAGCTCGATTCTATCGCCGGATTGGAAACTTCTCTTTGTTTTTGAGTTCGGCTGAAATCAACGCCCGGCGGTCCCTAATGTCACATCCGAAAACATATATCAACGGTTGGCGAACGCAATGTAATTGATCATACCATCATCTAACCTATCCACCCTAACTTCCTATGTGCCTTTCGTGTCGTTACCATTCTTGTTTCGGTTCGTAGGTCGACATAGAGATATTTGATGGAATTCAAAGATTTCACTCTAAACAAGTGCTACTTTGAGTTCAAAAAAAAACAAGTGCTACTTTGAGGCGTATGGCAAGTGATTCTTAGAAAAACTCTCTAATGGTCCACTTGTTCGAATTTAGGTTCTCTAGGGCGAGGCATTTGATTCCACAACCGCGAAAAAGTCTAGCTCGATTCTATCGCCGGATTGGAAATTTCTCTTTGTTTTGAGTTCACGCTGAAATCAACGCCCGAGTCCCTAATGTCACATCCGTAAACATATATTAACGGTTGGGGAACGCAATATAATTGATCCAACCATCATCTAACCTATCCACCCTAACTTCTATGTACCTTTCCCCGTCGTTCCCCTTCTTGTTTTTGTTCGTAGGTCGACACGTAGATTTTCGATGGAATTCCAAGATTTCACACTAAACAAGTGCTACTTTGAGGCCTATGGCAAGTGATTCTTAGAAAAACTCTCTAATGGTCCACTTGTTCGAATTTAGGTTCCCTAGGGGCGAGGCATTTGATTCCACAACCGCGAAAAAGTCTATCTCGATTCTATCGCGGATTGGAAACATCTCTTTGTTTTGAGTTCGCGCTGAAATCAACGCCCGCCAGTCCCTAATGTCACATCGAGAAACATATATTAACGGTTGGGGAACGCAATGTAATTGATCCTACCATCATCTAACCTATCCACCCTAAGTTCCTATGTACCTTTCGTGCCGTTCCCCTTCTTGTTTCGGGTTCGTTGGTCGACAAAGAGATTTTTCGATGGAATTCCAAGATTTCACTCTAAACAAGTGCTACTTTGAGGCCTATGGCAAGTGATTCTTAGAAAAACTCTCTAATGGTCCACATGTTCGAATTTAGGTTCTCTAGGGCGAGGCATTTTATTCCACAACCGCAAAAAAAGTCTAGCTCGATTCTATCGCGGATTGGAAACTTCTCTTTGTTTTGAGTTCAGGCTGAAATCAACGCCCGGCGAGTCCCTAATGTCACATCCGAAAAACATATATTAACGGTTGGCTTAAACGCAATGTAATTGATGCTACCATCATCTAACCTATCCACCCTAACTTCCTATGTGCCTTTCGTGTCGTTACCCTTCTTGTGTCGGTTCGTAGGTCGACATAGAGATTTTTGATGGAATTCTAAGATTTCACTCTAAACAAGTGCTACATTGAGTTGAAAAAAAACAAGTGCTACTTTGAGGCCTATGGCAAGTGATTCTTAGAAAAACTCTCTAATGGTCCACTTGTTCGAATTTAGGTTCTCTAGGGCGAGACATTTGATTCCACAACCGCAAAAAAAAGTCTAGCTCCATTCTATCGCGGATTGGAAACTTCTCTTTGTTTTGAGTTCGCGCTGAAATCAATGCCGCAGTCCCTAATGTCACATCCAGAAACATATATTAACGGTTGGGGAACGCAATGTAATTGATCCTACCATCATCTAACCTATCCACCCTAACTTCCTATGTACCTTTCGTGTCATTCCCCTTCTTCTTTTTCGGTTCGTTGGTCAACACAGAGATTTTGGATGGAATTCCAAGATTTCACTCTAAACAAGTGCTACTTTGAGGCCTATGGCAAGTGATTCTTAGAAAAACTCTCTAATGGTCCACTTGTTCGAATTTAGGTTCTCTAGGGCGAGGCATTTGATTCCACAACCGCGAAAAATTCTGGCTCGATTCTATCGCGGATTGGAAACATCTCTTTGTTTTGAGTTCGCGCTGAAATCAACGCCCGGCCTCCCTAATGTCACATCCGAGAAACATATATTAACGGTTGGGGAACGCAATGTAATTGATCCTACCATCATCTAGCCTATCCACCCTAACTTCCTATGTACCTTTTAGTGTCGTTCCCGTTCTTGTTTCGGTTCGTTGGTCGACACAGAGATTTTCGATGGAATTCCAAGATTTCACTCTAAACAAGTGCTACTTTGAGGCCTATGGCAAGTGATTCATAGAAAAACTCTCTAATGGTCCACTTGTTCGAATTTAGGTTCCCTAGGGCGTGGCATTTGATTCCACAACCGCGAAAAAGTCGGCTCGATTCTATCGCGGATTGGAAACTTCTCTTTGTTTTGAGTTCAAGCTGAAATCAACGCCCGGCAAATCCCTAATGTCACATCTAGAAACATATATTAATGGTTGCGAACGCAATGTAATTGATCCAACCATCATCTAACCTATCCACCCTAACTTCCTATGTACCTTTCGTGCCGTTCCCCTTCTTGTTTCGGGTTCGTTGGTCGACACGAGTAGATTTTCGATGGAATTCCAAGATTTCACTCTAAACACGTGCTACTTCGAGGCCTATGGCAAGTGATTCATAGAAAAACTCTCTAATGGTCCACTTGTTCAAATTTAAGTTCTCCGTAGGGTTAGGCATTTGATTCCACATCCGCAAAAAGTCTAGCTCGATTCTATCGCCGGATTGGAAACTTCTCTTTGTTCGTAGTTCGCTACGAAATCAACGCCAGCCCCCTAATGTCACATCCGAAAACATATATCAACGGTTGGCGAACGCAATGTAATTGATCATACCTTCATCTAACCTATCCACCCTAACTTCCTATGTGCCTTTTCGTGTCGTTACCCTTCTTGTTTTAGGTTCGTAGGTCGACATAGAGATATTTGATGGAATTCAAAGATTTCACTCTAAACAAGTGCTACTTTGAGTTCAAAAAAAAAGTGCTACTTTGAGGCGTATGGCAAGTGATTCTTAGAAAAACTCTCTAATGGTCCACTTGTTCGAATTGAGGTTCTCTAGAGGGCGAGGCATTTGATTCCACAACCCATGAAAAAGTCTAGCTCGATTCTATTGCCGGATTGGAAACTTCTCTTTGTTTTGAGTTCACGCTGAAATCAACGCCCGGCGAGTCCCTAATGTCACATCCGTAAAATATATAATAACGGTTGGGGGAACGCAATGTAATTGATCCAACCATCATCTAACCTATCCACCCTAACTTCTATGTACCTTTCCTGTCGCTCCCCTTCTTGTTTTGGTTCGTAGGTCGACCTGGGAGATTTTCTATGGAATTCCAAGACTTCACTCTAAACAAGTGCTACTTTGAGGCCTATGGCAAGTGATTCTTAGAAAAACTCTCTAATGGTCCACTTGTTCGAATTTAGGTTCTCTAGGGCGAGGCATTTTATTCCACAACCGCGAAAAGTCAAGCTCGATTCTATCGCCGGATTGGAAACTTCTCTTTGTTTTGAGTTCACGCTGAAATCAACGCCGCGTGATCCCCTAATGTCACATCTAGAAACATATATTAACGGTTGGGGAACGCAATGTAATTGATCCTACCATCATCTAACCTATCCACCCAAACTTCCTATGTACCTTTTGTGTCGTTCCGTTCTTGTTTTCGTTCGTTGGTCGACACGAGAGATTTTTGATGGAATTCCAAGATTTCACTCTAAATAAGTGCTACTTTGAGGCCTATGGCAAGTTATTCTTAGAAAAACTCTCTAATGGTCCGCTTGTTCAAATTTTGGTTCTCTAGGGCAAGGCATTTTATTCCACAACCGCGAAAAAGTCTAGCTCGATTCTATCGCGGATTGGAAACTTCTCTTTGTTTTGAGTTCGCGCTAAAATCAACGCCGGCCAGCCTCTAATGTCACATCTAGAAACATATATTAACGGTTGGGGAACGCAATGTAATTGATCCTACCATCATCTAACCTATCCACCCTAACTTCCTATGTACCTTTTGTGTCATTCCCGTTCTTGTTTTTAGGTTCGTTGGTCGACCACGTAGATTTTTCGATGGAATTCCAAGATTTCACTCTAAACAAGTGCTACTTTGAGGCCTATGGCAAGTAATTCTTAGAAAAACTCTCTAATGGTCCCTTTGTTGACACATCTTATAGTATATTTTTACAGCTCAATTAAAACTAAAATAAGGGTATAAATAAATATTTATGTATAACTAGGGGCTTTACTAACAATTTCCACGAGTTTTGGTGAATTATATATTTTTCGAGGGATTAACGGAAAAAGCCCAGAGTTTGCACCCCATATGATGAAGGATGTGACCGTGAAGCAACCCAACTTGAAACCCACGTAAGAAGACCCTAGAAGACTCGAGGAAGCCAGCGGGACCAGGGCTGGGCCCACTGTCGTGGCAGGGGCGGCGCCCCGTGGGGTCCCCCTGCGGCCTCCCCGATCTCGATCGTCGGTTCATAACCGCCATTGAGGATCAATCTCATCCATCTATCAAGGTCGGTTTCATCCAAGGGCTATATAAGCATGCCCCTCTTTTGCCCGGGCAATGATGGTTCATTAGTTCATTACTCCATCGGCTCGGCCGATCAACGGCCTATGCCCTAGCTTCTAATTAGAAGAGCTCTAGATCTAGTTGAGAGAGAAGATTAGCAAGTTGAGAGACTAGTTCATAGCTCCCTTTGAGAGTAGCTAAATCTAGTCTTGTTCGAAAGATAGATATTGAGTGGAAGGAGAAGTTAAGGGAAGCTCGAACCAATCGGTGTCTCCTCTTAAAGCTTGTACCTCGGGACCAAGCCTCCATTGGAGCTTGATCCTAAGACAACTACGATTGGATCGACTTCTTATTTGAGTAAGTTTACTTGTTTATATTATTCTTGTGGTTTGCGACTCTTTTAGAGTACTTCAATTCTTGTCGCTCTTGGATTGAGGTTGCTACCCCTAGTGTGAGCGTGGTGCTTAGACTAGAAAGCTCGTAGATACACCCTACCTTCCTGACTGTGGTAACTAACGTAGGTGACTTATAGCTCACGTTAATTCTTTGTAGTCCACATCCCGTTGGATAGGCCTCGGTAGAACCTATTTGCTAGGAGTTTATACTCTTTGCTAGTGTCTTTCTCCTTGAATAAAGTTCCCATAAGATATATTCACAAGCCTTACAAGGATATCAATCGCATAACCATAGCCGTCTTCTTAAAGATTTGTCAACTTCCTTCCTTGTTGAGATTCTCGGCCTTAGTTATATCTTCACTATTAAGTAAACCTTTCTCCTTGTGGATACGATATTTGAAACCCATCTCGGGGTGAAGTGCTCACCCAGGTATCCGTGCGCTTGCGGATTATACAAATCATAAATATTTACGTGGGCTTAACTTTTACCAACAAGCATTTACGGCGCCGTTCTTAAGAATGGTTGTTTAAGAAAACGTGAGTATAACTAAGTCTTGTAAACTATCGTGGCGTAGAATTTATCTTTTTCCTTTCTTTTATATTTTTATCTTTTTCCATTGTCCAAATGGATACCATCCCTCTTTACAAATACATGGCACCCACGGAACACTCTCATAGCCCTTTGCCATCATCTAAACCAATCACTACTGATGACTATGAGTTGCGTCCTAGGTTAATAGAGATGGTCCAAAATCATATGTTCTCGGGTACAATAGGCGAAAACCCTTATCACCATCTCCGGACCTTTGAAGAAACATGTGACCGCCTTCACATAAAGGGCATGTCCAATGAAACTATCCGGAAGCTCTTTTTCCATTCTCTTTGAAAGGGAAGGCTGCGCCCGATGGTGCGACACTGAACAAGGAGAAGATGGAAGGCGGCGGGGAAGTTACTAGTTGAATTTTGCCTAGATTTTTACCCCATGTCCAAAGTAGTCAACTTTAGGCTCTCGATCCTATCCTCTACACAGCAGATAATGAATCTTTGAGTGCCTTACGGAACGTCTTGAACTTCTTTCCAAATCCGGACCAGACTTAGCCATGCGGATCCGTTTTACTTCAACATTTTTATGTTGGTGCGAACAGAAAATCTAGAAAAGAATTGAATACCTCAGCAAATGGATCTTTTATCCATCTCCCACCTATACAAGCTAGAAAACTCTTGACCATAATAGCGGAGAATAATAAGGATCCTATTGCAGAGAACTCCTTAGAAGAAGAAGAAGAAATAGGATTAGTTGAGGGGCGATTTCATACCAAATTCATTGCAACCTTTAGCCAATCCACCAACTAATCGAGCCATCGGAATCATCGAAACGGAGGACACTCCAATATCTGATTTCCTACTTGATATCGAGGATGATTTATTTTCCGATTTTGGAGATACCTCGAAGTACAAAACCGAAAAGATATTTCAGAAGGCTAAACATTCACGTGTAGATCCTTCTGATAAAACACTTTTACGAAGGACCACTAAAGAGCTTGTTTCTATTGTAGCGGTGAATGGTTAGAAGAATCGAGCTTTCCTCTCGATGTAGTCCGTTTTGGATTCACCTTCTATACCTATTCATTGCCAAATTCATAGAGACTCTTTTCGACGCCCTTTATAACCCAATTGTGGGGATAAACATCATGTCATTATCTTTTTTGCTAATGATCTTCTCTTAAGCATGCCATTAAGCCCCACAAATAAATTGCTACAAAGCCCATCGGGACAAATTGTCCAAAGTTCAGAATTCTTTATGTCTTACCAATCCATGTTAAGGGTATCATGGTACACTTGAGCTTTCATATCTTTTGATATCATGGAGTTTGGCGTGTTGATAGGACAACCTATCGAAGGCTTATTTCGGAAGGACAAACAGGGAGAATTAGGTATACGCTTAGGTAAGGGATTAAAATTCTCATTGCCTATTGCCCAAACCATTAATTCAAAAGAATCTTGTCCTGAACCAGATCCTATGGAAGAAGTTAAGGAGGCATCGGTAGAACACTTTGTAGAATTCGGTTCACGAGGATTATACTGAATTCTTCGTTGAAGAAGAAGATGAAAATCCTACCACCACGTAACCTTTGAATGAATTTGAAAATCCTCCTAGACCTCAATAGAGCTTAAACCTCTACCACCTGGTCTTACTTATGCTTTCCTCCATAATGATCGAGTCCCCTCGTGATTATAAGTGATACACTCACTCGGGAGGAGACTTTTAGATTGATAAGCGTCTTAGAACATCATCGATCAGTTTTGGCTATTCACTTTCGAGGACCTCAAAGGAATTAACCACGCTCTCTCGCACTCGTCGTATTCCAACAGATCCGGACATTCCACCTTCTAGAGAACCCCAACGTAGACTTAACAATGCGATGAAAGAAGTAGTTAAGAAAGAGGTGCTAAAAGTTATTACACGCCGGGATTATTTATCCCGTGCCACATAGCGAGTGGGTAAGCCACTGTGCAAGTTGTGCCTAAAAGGGAGGTATGACAGGTTGTTAAAAATGATAAGAATGAATTAATCCCTCAAAGAACAGTCCGCGAGGATGGCGAATGTGTATAGATTATAGAAAATTAAACAAAGCCACAAGAAAAGATCACTTTCCATTGCCCTTTATTGATGAGATGTTAGAGCGATTGGCAAACCACTCTTTCTTTTGCTTTCTTGATGGATATTCAGGATATCACCAAATTCCAATCCGTCCAGTGATCAAAGCAAAACCACTTTTACATGCCCATATGGAACTTATGCCTATAGAAGAATGTCTTTTGGGTTATGTAATGCTCCCAAAAACTTCTTTTTCGAGAGATGTATGATGTCCATATTCTCTCGATATGATTGAAGAAATTGTGGAAGTTTTTATGGATGATTTCTACGTATATGGAAAAACTTTTGATGATTGTCTTAGAAACTTGGATAGGGTTTTGCAAAGATGTGAAGAGAAGCACTTAGTTCTAAACTGGGAAAATGTCATTTTATGGTTAGAGAAGGAATAGTGCTTGGACACCTAGTGTCGAGAAAGGGGAATAGAGGTAGATAAAGCCAAACCGAAGTAATAGAACAATTGCCTCCCCCTGTAAATGTCAAAGGGATTAGAAGTTTTTCTTGGTCATCTTTGGTTTCTATCGTAGATTTATAAAAGATTTTTCACATATTGCTAGACCACTCACCAGCTTGTTAGCCAAGGATGTCCCTTTTGAATTTGATGATGCTTGCTTGAAAGCTTTTGAAACTTTGAAAAAAGCCCTCATTTCTGCACCTATCATTCAACCCCCGATTGGTCTTTTGCCTTTTGAAATCATGTGTGATGCCCGGCGACTATCTTTGTGGGGGGCGGTGTTAGGGCAAACTAAAGATAGAAAGCATCATGCCATTGCACATGCCAACAAAACTTTGACTGGGCCACGACTTAATTATGCTACTACTGAAAAAAGAATTGCTAGTGTTGTATACGCCATTGATAAGTTCGAGATCTTACTTGGTAGGAGCTAAAGTAATTGTTTATACTGATCATGCTGCTTTAAAATACTTGCTCACCAAGAAAGATGCTAAACCTCGTTTATTAAGATGGATTTTGTTACTCCAAGAATTTGATTTAGAAATAAAAGATAAGAAGGGAGTAGAAAATTCTGTTGCCGATCATTTATCTAGAATGCATTTTGAGAAACCCAATGAATTGCCCATTAATGACTCACTCAGGGATGATACTCTTTATCGGATAACCCGTGACCGATCCCCAGTGCACGCAGATATTGTTAATTTTATGGTTGCAGGTTATGTACCACCAGGGGTTGATAAGAGGAAGCTTATTTATGATAGTCGTTATCACCTTTGGGATGAACCATACCTCTTCAGGGTTTGCTCAGATGGGTTACTCAGAAGATGTGTGCCTACAGAAGAAGGAATTCAGATCATTGAAAGGTGTCACTCATCACCGTATGGAGGACACTATGGGGCATTGTTGATATCTCTTATAGCATAAAATATAGAGGTTTTTTAAAACAAAAATAAGGGCTTAAAATGAATATTAACATAGTATAGGGGCTTTACTGACATAATTCCACGAGTTTTGGTGATTTATATATTTTCAGGGACTAAACAGATAAAAGCAGGTAAAAGCCCAGAGTTTGCATCCCATACGATGAGGAGACATGGTCGTGAAGTAACCCGACTTGGAACCCAAGTAAGAAGACTCTAGAAGACACCGAGGAGGATCGGGCCGGAAGGTGGGACCCACGGCATAGAGCGAGGGCGGCCGCCCCCTGGGCCCACCTGTCATTGACCATCTTCCTAGGTCGGTTTGAACCACCTATGAGGATCAATCTCATCCATCCATCAAGGTCGGTTTGATCCTACGGCTACGGAGGCTTGCTTGACCCCTACTCTACCTCGGGGCTATATAAGGAGACCCCCTGCCCCCAGGGTGAAACCCTAATTCATTCGAATTCATTCAACTCACCATTCAACGGGCTGAGACCCTAACCTCTCCTCGGTAGTTCTAGAACTAGAACTAGAACTAGAACACCATGTAGAACTAGAAGCCCTAGAGTTGAGTTGAGGAGCAAGAGTCAAGTTGAGAGATCTAGATCAATGGCTCCCTGCGAGAGTAGCCAGAGCTAGTTCTATTTTAGAGATCTAGAGCAAGGGTGAAGGGATGAGCTGCTGGAGGAAGCACCGGGCATGTCGGTGACTCCTCTACATCTTGTACCTCCGGGATCAAGTTCCATTGGAGCTTGGTTCTAAGACTTCATGGCGGATCGACTTCTTGTTTGAGTAAGTAATCGTGTTATCTTAAGTGTTAGTATTGTTCTTATTGTTCACAACTCTTTGTTTGAGTACTTTAACTGTGGGACGCTATAGATTAGAGGAGTAGCTGTAGGTTTAGGCGTGGCGCTTAGACCAAGGTTACTTGTGGATGCACCCTACCTTCTGGAGTGTGGTAACTAACGTAGGTGACTTATAGCTACGTTAATTCTTTGTATTCCACATCCCGTTGGATAGGCTTTTGGCAGATCCTTGGCTTGGGGTTGACATTCTTTGCAAATGTCTATCCCAATGAATTGTTTCCCCATAAGACAATATCAACATAGCTTACATGAATGGGAACTAGACAACCATAGAAATCTTCTTTAACTCTTTATCCTCTCCATCCTTCTTGTCATACCTCTTGGGTTTAGTTATTAGCTTCGTTACCCTCACACCATTCTCCTTGTGGATACGATATTTAAAACCCTCCTCCCGGGTGAAGTGCTCGCCGGTATCCGTGCGCTTGCGGACTATACAAGTTATAAATATTTCGTGGGCTTAACAAATACCAACAAGCATTTACGGCGCCGTCGCCGGGGAGAATGGTTGCTTGAAAACATTGAGTATAGCTAAATCTTGTAAGATAATGTAGCGTAGCCTTTCTTTTGTATTTTCTTTTCTATTTATATTTTTGTGGGATCCACGGATTCCACACCTATCTTTATGCTGCACCCATAAGCGTAAGCTTCAGCCACTAGAATCTTTAGAACCTATCTTATCACTTGGCTATGAGCTGCGCCTACGGTTGGTCGAAATAATCATGAGATAACCCTTTTTAGGAGAGAATTCTGCCTTTCTTCTACACAAAGTTCGAGAACCATCCATTGCCACCGCCCCTTCTCTCTTCTCTTTCAAAGGAGGAGCTTACCAATAGTAAAATCGAACTGTAAAGAAGAAGTGAGGAGATCTCAGAGGCCAAATCCTATACTTTCAAAGAAAAGGATAATGTATTTGGACTCATCCTAAAAATGTTGTCCGCATGATCATCATGCAGTTTCTAGAGGAACTTTTCTCTCCTTTTCTAAGCAAGGTTTGTCCTTAACGAACTTCGGTGGGTATGAGCTTTTTCCTAAAATTCTTTATGAACACCCAAAGGAAGAAAAGGAATCATCCTCTAGACAAAAAGAAGAAGTTTTGATAGCTAGATCATTCCAGCCCCTTAGTTAAGCTACCAACCCCAAATCATCAATGCTCCAAAATCCTCCAAGGGAAGAAGTAATTCTACCCTTGAAAATCTCTTATGGTGATGACTTTGGGATGGAGACAAACTTCTAGCTTCACAAGAGACCTTAGAGTGCCTATAAACCAAACCTTCTTAAAGAAGAGTCTCTTAGAAAGCGTCCTTATTCTTACAAAGGACATTGGGAAAAGCCCAAGGATGGCATATCTAATGATGTCATAGAAGGAGAGCAAATCTATCTAGAATCCATTCATATCTTCTCCCCTTCTATTTTAACTAGATAACTTATCCAAACCCATTTTCAAACATCATCCTTGACCCCAATGAATCCTCTTGTGCTCTTCTTCTTGAGTCTCCCTACGATCCTAGAAATCCCAAGCATAGACATCGTGAAGGATCTAAGGAAGACCAGAAAGAGCATTATCAAAAGCTGGAAAACATCCATGAGCATGTAAGTTACCTCCACGAACATTTTATCCAATCCTTGCTCATGTGAGCAAACTCCTGAATTAATTGCCACCTCTAATCCGGCCACATACATGATCTTCAACCCTCTTGTGTTATTTGTTGATAAAGATTTGGAAAGGGGGTTTTTGATCTCATTGGCTTGAGTTTTGAGATTGGTGATATAAAGGGAAAATCTTTTCATCATCTTGAATCATATTTGAAGGTTTCCCAAGGATGAGCTTTTTGTCCTAAAACAAGCACTCTTTTGGGCGAAATAACTTGAGTGTTCATCTTTTGTTATGATACCCCTTGTGTAATGAGCATAGAGATATAATTATGAGAATATTCCTTCGGTATTTTTTTATCACTAACCATTCCGTGTCTAGAACAAAAAGAACGAAGGATGACAATCTAAAGGTATGTCCAACCAATTATCATTACCCTCATGCAAAGTTGATTACAAAATCACTCTTGCCATGTTGCTACTTTATTTTGGTTGTCTCTACCTTTAGAGAAATGCTCAAATCAATAATAAATAAATAAATAAATAATGCCTATCCTTTTTCATCTCCACCTTGAGTAAATCTCTTTTTATGCTTTCATGTCACCCTTGTCTGCTATAGTATGCTTTGGTTTGGAAGTGCTTCAATTGGGTACTTCCAAAGGCTTTTAAATTAAAAGCGTGGTGCTTAGGTTAAAATGCCTTCTTTAATTAAATTAGACATGGAGTCTAGTTTGGTTATTGAACTAAATATTACTTGTGTAGACATTGGTATATTTTGTTACACTAACCCCTACTGAAAAGAAAAAAACTCTCAAACAAGCTTGGGGGAAGTCCCGAGATAAACTCATACTAGAGATGAAGCAAGAGAAAGAAGAGGAGTGCCACAAATAGAGTCTACAAACAAAAGCACTTGCTCAAGGATGAACTCAAGGGTGATTAGCATATGGAAGAGGAAGACCAACTCCACCAAGGATAATCCAATCGTGCTCTTCCTCCTCACATGCCCCCATCACCCCAAACGCTGGTTTGCAACCTCTCTATTCACTATTGCTCTTTTCATAAGTTTGAATGATTTCATGCATGAAAATCAAACTTAAGGTTCACTAAAATCATTCCTTTAGAAAAGCAAGGTGAAACATGAGATATATGATCTATGCTAAAATCTTCAGCCAAAACTTTTGTTAGCAGAGAAAGTGACCTTTTAGCCCTCGTGACAACACTATCCTTGTTACTATTTGTATATTCCTTCGGTATATGTGTTGTTCACTAATAACGCAGGAATAAAACCATAAGAGGAGCAAAAAGGTCTTAACGCAATTCAAAGGACAAGAAAGAAAAGGATGATGCAATAAAGGAGACAAGTTAGGAACAAGATACACAAGAGGCCAAATAACGAAAGCTTCAAGAAGAAGGAAATCACAAGGTGTTACAGTGCCGTCACTCCAATAAAAGGTAACATCTTGAGGTAAATATCATTAACTAAGCTTTTCCCTAATTTTGGCATATTCATAAATAAATGATCAAACATGTTGGAGTTATAACCTAACCTTATACATCCTGTTTAACTCCACATGTTTAGTTCTTTGTTCCTAGTCTCCTGATCTCATAATCCCCAATCATGTAAGCTAAAATGTTGCACATCCTACTTTGGAAGATAATCATAATCATTAAACCATTGATGCCCAGTTTCCTGATTTTATCACCCTTGTCATAAATAAAAAATAACAATAATAAACATTAACTCTATCTTGTTTAATGTGCCTAAGGTTAGAGGATAATGAATAAAGTTTTGGTTCTGTTGGTGTTTTCCCACCAACAGGCCCATGCACTTGATCTCTACCTTGTCTTTGTAAGCGTGACACACTTTGAGCAAAATGTGGAGGACTCACACTCCCCCAAAATTCTACAAGTATATGTCCCTGAACGTTATGCGCACTAAACAAGATGTTGCCCGCTTCTACCCAAAAAGCTTCACTTCAAAACAATGGGACCAACAAAGAACAAGGGTGATGCCATCTTCTAAAAATCACTACCTCAAGAAACACAACCGCCAGGATCAAATGATGCACTTGAGAAGTAAGTAAGGTAAGAAGTCTTGTTTAAGGACTTAAAACACTAAACCCTCGCCCGAAAAGGTAAGATCGGTAGTTATCCATATTTAATGCATAACATATTTACTTCTTTTTGCATAATCATTTTCCTTTTAGCATATTTAAATTTTTGCATTAGCATTGCATTGAAAAAATTTCTAAAGCCCCATGTAAATAATCTTGTGGTGTGTAACAACCCATAAGGATATTCACTGTGGGTGGCATAAAAATAAATATTCATTCATCTAGTTGCATTTGCATCTTAATTCTTTGCATGCATATAAATGTATAAAACTCCAAAAATAATTAGAAGAGAATTCTTGCTGAAATTCTAATCATGATCCATCTTGAAAATCTCTAGACACATGAGGCCGATGTGGCCAACCACTAACGCCTAATCTGTTCCACAAAGCTTTGTTGTCTATTTGAGTTCAGCAGGATTCAAAAGGGAGAGAGACATGATAGGATGACACCCTCGTTGCTGTCTACCTCAACTTCCATATCATCAACCCGACATTTCAATCAAGCTTGGGGAGAGCACCCCGCTTATCACGATAAGTATCTCTACTATATATATTAATATTAGCTAATAATTTGGTTGGCTTAGTTTGCTAAGAGTCTAGTCTTTATAGTCTTTTAAAAGAGTCTTTAGTATAGTATGATCATTAGGTTTGGGAATAAATAAATAATAAATGTAGAGAGTATATAAGAAGTTGTTTTCTGCCAAGATAAAATGAACTCTAAAATAAATAAAAAGCACGGAGATGATGAATAGTTGCTCCGTCGTAATTCCTTTCAAGTACCTAACTTTCAAGCTTAATTTCTCTCGAGCCTTTAATGCAAACTGCTTTGACTTGAGATTTGCTCTGAACCTGAAACCTGTGTGTAGCAAATGCTTGCTCTAAAGTCTAGGTGATTGACGGATATGATATATGAATGTTTGAGCTACTGTTTATCTTACTCCTAGAGATGCTAGATTTCTGGAGATTTATCTTTTAAAAATTAAAAGTGCATGATGAGTTCCTTATGACAAAGTGTTGAAACTCCTACCACAGCCATATATACATGCTCTTTAGATAGGAAAACTCTTTTTGATATATAGGCTGCTTACTTTGCATTGAGTTTGGTCAATCTTTGTCGACCCTTAGAAACTTGTCATTCTGCTGATCACGTACACTCCACCTCACTCCACTCTATTCCATTTGCACTTATGCTACTTCTGCCCTGGAAGTACGCATCCACCAAACATCCACCATAGATCCACCAAAAATGTTCTACTCCTACCCTGGGAGAGAGCAACCAAAAATATTCCTTACACCCATCCACTTAGCCAACAATCCCATAGAGCTCCAGTACTCGTGTTACTATCTCTCAAAAGTTTTTATTGCAAAAGGAGGCTTGGGCTGTATAAAAAAAAAGAGAGAGAGAAAGAAGAACGGGGAGATGAAAAATGGACAAGTGTCCTACGGGCGAGTAGAGCCTACCTCCCTAAAAAAAAAAAAAAAGAAGAGAAGAATAAAGGAGAGTTAAAAAAAATGGACAAGTGTCCACAATAAAACAATGGGTACTTCGATGCCCGCCTCTCCATAAAAAAAAAAAAAAAGAGAGAGAGAAAAAAGAAAAGAGGAAGAGTATACAGCCCAGGTTCTCCGAAATACTTTCAAAGTCCTAACAAGAGAGATATGTTTTTCAAGGAGCAAAGTAGAATTAGGCTTTCACTTCATTCGCCTCATACACCAACCACCATATTCATTCCACTACACCATACACATGCACATGCAGTATGACTCGTGACTTTGGATCCATTGCTTGACTTTACAATATATGCTTAGTAAGTAGATTTAGTCTTTTCCCACCTATGAGCTCCACATATAAGCCTTAGATATAGGGTGAGAGAAAGAAGGCATAATGTCCTACCGCCTTCCAAAAATACCACATATTATGAGAAAGGCAACACAACATTATTGCCTTAGTGAGGATCCACAAATACCAAAAATGAGAGACTTGAGAGGGTCATACTAAAGGAACTTTGAGTTTTATTTTGAAAACTTGAAAAAACTCCGAATGAAGGTTGATCAAAGGGTTTGAGACACGGTACTTTTTCGATCTGATTGTTCTATCTTTCAATTGCCCAAGATCCCAAGAAAAGGCTATAAGCTCCATGGTTAAAGGTAATATGGGTAAGTTGACGCTGTTGAAAAGGTTTATTCTAATCCTGAGGAGAAAATTTTGTTTGAAAGCATGCATGTGTGTACTTTTGAGGCGTGAAAGCGTTGTAGCAACTCCTAATCCATTGCTAAGTTTGGCTTTGCTAGGGACTAGCAAAGGGTAAGCTTGGGGAGCTTGTTGATATCTCTTATAGCATAAAATATAGAGGTTTTTAAAAACAAAAATAAGGGCTTAAAATGAATATTAACATAGTATAGGGGCTTTACTTGACATAATTCCACGAATTTTGGTGATTTATATATTTTTAGGGACTAAAACAGATAAAAGCGGTAAAAGCCCGAGTTTGCATCCCATACGATGAGGAGACATGGTCGTGAAGTAACCCGACTTGGAACCCAAGTAAGAAGACTCTAGAAGACACCCGAGAGGATCAGGGCCGGAAGGTGGGACCCACTGCATAGAGCCAAAGCGCCGCCACCCTCCGGGCGGCGCCCTAGGCCCACCTGTCATTGACCATCTTCCTAGGTCGGTTTGAACCGCCTATGAGGATCAATCTCATCCATCCATCAAGGTCGGGTTTGATCCTACGGCCACGGAGGCTTGCTTGACCCCTCCTCTACCCTGGGGCTATATAAGGAGACCCCCGCCTTTGAGGTGAAACCCTAATTCATTCGAATTCATTCAACTCACCATTCAATGGGGGTGAGACCCTAACCTCTCCTCTCTAGTTCTAGAACTAGAACTAGAACTAGAACACCATGTAGAACTAGAAGCCCTAGAGTTGAGTTGAGGAGCAAGAGTCAAGTTGAGAGATCTAGATCAATGGCTCCCTCATGAGAGTAGCCGAGCTAGTTCTATTTTAGAGATCTAGAGCAAGGGTGAAGGGATGAGCTGCTGGAGGAAGCACCGTGCATGTCGGTGACTCCTCTACATCTTGTACCTCCTGGGATAAGTTCCATTGGAGCTTGGTTCTAAGACTTCATGGCGGATCGACTTCTTGTTTGAGTAAGTAATCGTGTTATCTTAAGTGTTAGTATTGTTCTTATTGTTCACAACTCTTGTTTGAGTACTTTAACTGTGGGGCGCTATAGATTAGAGGAGTAGCTGTAGGTTTAGGCGTGGCGCTTAGACCAAGGTTACTTGTGGATGCACCCTACCTTCTGGAGTGTGGTAACTAACGTAGGTGACTTATAGCTACGTTAATTCTTTGTATTCCACATCCCGTTGGATAGGCTTTGGCAGATCCTTGGCTTGGGGGTTGACATTCTTTGCAAATGTCTATCCCAATGAATCATTTCCCCATAAGACAATATCAACATAGCTTACATGAATGGGAACTAGACAACCATAGAAATCTTCTTTAACTCTTTATCCTCTCCATCCTTCTTGTCATACCTCTTGGGTTTAGTTATTAGCTTCGTTACCCTCACACCATTCTCCTTGTGGATACGATATTTAAAACCCTCCTCCCGGGTGAAGTGCTCACCTGGGTATCCGTGCGCTTACTGCGCACTATACAAGTTATAAATATTTCGTGGCTTAACAAATACCAAATGTGCATTCGAACACACGCAAAAGATTTGGCAAGCGTGGATTTTTCTCGCCAACCATGTATCAAGATACTAAAAGATTTTATTAGAAGATGTGGAGCCTGTCAAAGGGATGGGAATATCAATGCAAGAGACGCCATGCCTCTTACAACCAACCTCCGGATAGAGCTCTTCGATGTATGGGGAATTGATTACATGGGACCGTTTCCAAAAATCCAGAAATTACGAAACATATACTAGTGGCGTTGACTATGTGTCAAAATGGGTGGAAGCTATGCCATGCAGATCTGCAGATAATGTAAGCTCGATAAAGATGTTTGAAGAAATAATATTTCCAAGGTTTGGAGTGCCAAGGATGGTAATCAAAGGATCGGAGGATCCCACTTCATTAATAGTCGATTCAAAAGATACTTAGCGAAGCACCTGAGTTCGTCACAATGTCGCTACACCTTATCACCCTCAAACAAGTGGACAAGCAGAAACATCAAATAAACAAATCAAGAATATCTTGCGTAAAAAAAGTAGAAGAGATGGGAACAAAGTGGAAGGATAGACTTCGGAAGCATTATGGGTGTACAGACAGCCTATAAAACACCGATTGGAATGTCACCATACCAACTTGTTTATGGCAAAACTCGTCACTTGCCTATTGAGCTAGAATTTAAAGCTCACTGGGCAATCAAGAGATGGAACATGGACTTAGAAACCGCAGGAGTAAAAAGAAAGATGCAATTATCGAACTCGACGAATGGAGAGAGAAAGCCTATCACAATGCCAAGATCTACAAAGAAAGAACAAAAAGGTGGCATGATAAAAGAATTAAAAGAAGAACTTCACCTGTGATCGGGTATTACTTTTTTAATTCCGGGGTTAAATTATTCGGGCATGGAAAACTTCGAGCAAATGGGAAGGACCCTTCAAGGTGGTGAATTCATCATCACATGGAGCGATCACTCTTCAAGACACGAAGGTAATTTATTCAAGGTAAATGGCCAACGTCCCTAAAATCTTTTATGAGCCCAATAAAGAACCCGAGGAATTAGATGTTTTAGAATTCTTTATTTTACCTAATCATTAGGCCTTGATCGCGTAGTGTCCGCTTTTCGCCCAAAAGTACGAATGCAATGACTAGAATGAACCTTAGAAGACCGCAGACGGAATTTGGGCCGTGGACCTGTGGGGCCCACGCGGCCGCCGGCCCGGGCCGGCGCCGCCGCCAGCGCCCACGTGGCCGCCACGCGGCGTCCGCATCTTCCCACGGATCTATCCTAGGATATCCTACCAAATACCGAATCTTTTTTGGCGCGATTCTCCGCGTTGACGTCCCGATAACCGCCAATCTAACTCCCCTTCCAAGGCATTCCCGATATATAAACCGACCCATTCTACCTTGAGCCTATTCCCATCTACATCTTCAAAGACCGACGACCAAAGACCTTCATCGCTGCCATGGCCAACCCCCGAGAGGAGAATGGTGGTGTACGATCCCACCAAGATCACCACACCGCCACCTCCGACGCCATCGCCATCGCCGCTCTCGCCGTTGTGCCTCCAACACCTACACCCCGCCGCTATTCCACCACCTCAACCACCATCACCATCACCGCCCCCGCTGTTCTCATGGCGAGGACGATCCTGGAACAATCGCCGCAATGATGGCATGAAGAAGTTCCCCGTGCCGGAGGGCACCAGATTGTTGCCGCCTCGTCCGGATTAGACGCTTTACGCGCCAAACGAGACAGGTTCAACAACATCCGCCGGCCTCAACTACACGCATCCTCGCTTCCATTGATGGAGTGTGCGCTACGCCGCACAAGTGAAGTTCATCCCGCCAAAGGAGGCCGCTGAACGCGCTTCAAAGCATCGCTTTCGGCAAGTGCACGCGATGGTGACCTCCCGCGAAGAAGTCGCGGATTGGAGAAGCTTCACCTTGACAGAGCACCGCAAATCGAGTGCCACGACGAAGCGTGGCGCCTCTAGATAGGCGCCGTAGAAGATGCTAGAGATGAGATTGCTGCGTTAGTCAAGAGAATTGAATCTCTTGAGAACCGCCAAAGAACTAGGGAAGGATTCCTAGTAATAATTAGAGTGTTTCAATTAGCTAGTTTGATTAGTTTGCTTAGTTAGTTTGCTTAGAATTTTGCTAGATCGTTTGCTTAGATTAAATTATTATTATGTAATATTTGCTAGAATAAATAAAGGAACACTCTATCATTTTTCTGAAGTTGATCTTCCTTATTTATCATTTATTTTCGTGCAAAGTTTCTTGTCTCCACCATGTTGTGAATAAAAGGTAAATGAGAGAAAAAGTGTGGGGAAACAGCACGAACGCCGAAAACGAACGGAACCGAACTTGAAAAATATCGAGAAACCGAAAGATACTGAGCCGAGATCACGCGACGACGAGGATCGCCAGGGGCCCCAGGAGACCCACGCGTCGCCGATTGGGTCGGCGGCACCGCCGTGCCACGCCACCTCCTCGGCCTCCCCTTCGCCCACGTGCCTCGGTTTGTCCTCCTCGATCTTTTTAATTACGTGATTTTTGTTTTCCGTTTCGCAAAAAAGTACCGAAAGCTCTCGATATCTAATAAATAAATATAAAAAGAAAAAGATTGATATGCTTAGTTCAAGTTGGACTCACATAATTCTTTTTCATGGTCTAACTAAATTGTTGAAAACTAAAAAACTAAAATAAATCCCAAGATACTTAGAGTTGTTGTAGAACATGAGATAGAAGATTGGTGAGAGCCTGATTCTTGACATCTTGTCTACTTGGAGAATTTATTTCGAAAATATTAAAAATGATAGCTATACCTCCTCTTTGTGGTAATTATCCTACCAAAGCCATGCTTGCTTTGAAAAAAAAACTAGCCATAAGTTACTTGTTTTGCATTGAGCTTTGTCAAGTCCTGTGATCCAAGTTGAGAGACTAATTATCAAGAACACGTACACTCAAATATTTATGTTGCTTTTATATGCTCCAAGTTTTGATCTCTCCATATTAAAAGTGTTGATACAAATGTAAGACAAGGCATGGGCTATGCAAAAGTATTGAAAAAAAAGAATATATAAAGAAATAAAGATAAGAGATGAAGAATGGACAAGTGTCCAAGGGTGAGTAGAACCCACATCTCTTAAGAGAGGAAATAAAAGACAAAAGTCTCAAGAAAGCAGAGCCCACCTCTCCAAAAAATATATATAATAAAATAGATAGCCCATGACTTTACTTGCATAGTATCCTTCTTTCAAAATGAGAGAATCTACAAAAAGCATAGTAGAATTAGAAAAATTAAACACATTTGCACATCTTGAGAATGTCTCTCCTCGGATCTAGCTTTGACTTTGCAAATACATGCAAGGTAAGTATGCTACATCCTTGACATACCTGAAACTCAGATAAAGCTTTATTAGAAGAAGGATGTTTTTAAGGGCAACAATCATATTTATGCCTTGTGAGGATTCCAAAATACCACATATGACTATACTTGAGTGATTGAGAGTACCACAAAGGAGGATGGTAAGCTATGTTTCTTTTCAAAAATCATTGCAAAATCTCTAGTAGATTCGATTGAAGGAAAAGGGTGCTCTATATCAACTATTCTGTTCTCCAACTCCTCAAAATTCTTGGTAGACACAATGAATTCTGAAAATAATGATAAATAAGACCATGAGATTGTTTTATGCTCGATGTCTTGACTTACAGCTTTGCCATATCCATCCTTTTCTCGAGACGAGTAAAAGCCTAAGTGTGGGGGAGCTTGTTGACACATCTTATAGTATATTTTTTACAGCTCAATTAAAACTAAAATAAGGGTATAAATAAATATTTATGTATAACTAGGGGCTTTACTAACAATTTCCATGAGTTTTGGTGAATTATATATTTTTTAGGGATTAACAGGAAAAAGCCCAGAGTTTGCACCCCATACGATGAAGGACGTGACCGTGAAGCAACCCAACTTGAAACCCACGTAAGAAGACCCTAGAAGACTCGAAGCCAGCCAGACTGTGGCCGGGCCCACTGCACGCTGACAGGCGGTCGCCCCTATGGGGCCCCCCGCCGACCTCCCGATCTACGTCGGTTCATAACCGCCATTGAGGATCAATCTCATCCATCTATCAAGGTCGGTTTCATCCAAGGGCTACGGTTCATCGCCCCCGGCTATATAAGCATGCCGGGCAATGATGGTTCATTAGTTCATTACTCCATCACCAAACGGCGATGAACAGCCTATGCCCTAGCTTCTAATTAGAAGAGCTCTAGATCTAGTTGAGAGAGAAGATTAGCAAGTTGAGAGACTAGTTCATAGCTCCTTTGAGAGTAGCTAAATCTAGTCTTGTTCAAAGATAGATATTGAGTGGAAGGAGAAGTTAAGGGAAGCTCGAACCCGGGTGTCTCCTCTTCGCTTGTACCTCCTGACCAAGACTCCATTGGAGCTTGATCCTAAGACAACTACTGTGGGATCGACTTCTTATTTGAGTAAGTTTACTTGTTTATATTATTCTTGTGGTTTGCGACTCTTTTAGAGTACTTCAATTCTTGTCGCTCTTGGATTGAGGTTGCTACCCCTAGTATGAGCGTGGTGCTTAGACTAGAAAGCTCGTAGATACACCCTACCTTCCGGACTGTGGTAACTAACGTAGGTGACTTATAGCTACGTTAATTCTTTGTAGTCCACATCCCGTTGGATAGGCCTCGGTAGAACCTATTTGCTAGGAGTTTGTACTCTTTGCTAGTGTCTTTCTCCTTGAATAAAGTTCCCATAAGATATGTTCACAAGCCTTACAAGGATATCAATCAGACAACCATAGCCGTAACTTCCTTCCTTGTTGAGATTCTCTGGCCTTAGTTATATCTTCACTATTCGTAAACCTTTCTCCTTGTGGATACGATATTTGAAACCCATCTCCCGGGTGAAGTGCTCACCGGTATCCGTGCGCTTGCGGATTATACAAATCATAAATATTTCTGTGGGCTTAACTTTTACCAACATCCACTTGTTCAAATTTAGGTTCTCTAGGGCAAGGCATTTGATTCCACAACCACGAAAAAGTATAGCTCGATTCTATCGCCGGATTGGAAACTTCTCTTTGTTTTGAGTTCGCGCTGAAATCAACGCTAGCAGTCCCTAATGTCACATCCGTAAATATATATTAACGGTTGGGGAACGCAATGTAATTGATCCAACCATCATCTAACCTATCCACCCTAACTTCCTATGTACCTTTAGTGTCGTTCCCTTCTTGTTTTTGGTTCGTTGGTCGACCTGTAGATTTTCGATGGAATTCCAAGATTTCACTCTAAACAAGTGCTACTTTGAGGCCTATGGCAAGTGATTCATAGAAAAACTCTCTAATGGTCCACTTGTTCAAATTTAAGTTCTATAGGGTTAGGCATTTGATTCCACATCCGCAAAAAAGTCTAGCTCGATTCTATCGCGGATTGGAAACTTCTCTTTGTTCGTAGTTCGCGCTGAAATCAACGCCCAGCAGTCCCTAATGTCACATCTAGAAACATATATTAACGGTTGGCGAATGCAATGTAATTGATCCTACCATCATCTAACCTATCCACCCTAACTTCCTATGTGCCTTTCGTGTCGTTACCCTTCTTGTTTCGGTTCGTAGGTCGACATAGAGATTTTTGATGGAATTCTAAGATTTCACTCTAAACAAGTGCTACTTTGAGTTCAAAAAAAAACAAGTGCTACTTTGAGGCCTATGGCAAGTGATTCTTAGAAAAACTCTCTAATGGTCCACTTGTTCGAATTTAGGTTCTCTAGGGCGAGGCATTTGATTCCACAAATCGCGAAAAAGTCTAGCTCCATTCCATCGCCGGATTGGAAACTTCTCTTTGTTTTGAGTTCGCGGCTGAAATCAACGCCCGGTGTCCCCTAATGTCACATCCGAAACATATATTAACGGTTGGGGAACGCAATGTAATTGATCCAACCATCATCTAACCTATCCACCCTAATCCGCCAGTGTACCTTTCGTATCGTTCCCCTTCTTGTTTCGGTTCGTTTAGTCGACACGAGAGATTTTCGATGGAATTCCAAGATTTCACTCTAAACAAGTGCTACTTTGAGGCCTATGGCAAGTGATTCTTAGAAAAACTCTCTAATGGTCCACTTGTTCGAATTTAGGTTCTCTAGGGTGAGGCATTTGATTCCACAACCGCAAAAAAAGTCTAGCTCCATTCTATCGCCGGATTGGAAACTTCTCTTTGTTTGTAGTTCGCGCTGAAATCAACGCCGCCAGTCCCTAATGTCACATCCTCGAAACATATATTTACGGATGGGGAAGGCAATGTAATTGATCCTACCATCATCTAACCTATCCACCCTAAGTTCCTATGTACCTTTCATGCCGTTCCCCATCTTGTTTCGGTTCGTTTGGTCGACCACGAGATTTTCGATGGAATTCCAAGATTTCACTCTAAACAAGTGCTACTTTGAGGCCGATGGCAAGTGATTCTTAGAAAAACTCTCTAATGGTCCACTTGTTCGAATTTTGGTTCTCTAGGGCGAGGCATTTGATTCCACAACCGCGAAAAAAAGTCTAGCTCCATTCTATCGCCGGATTGGAAACTTCTCTTTGTTTTGAGTTCGCACTGAAATCAACGCCGATAGTCCCTAATGTCACATCCGTAAACATATATTAACGGTTGGGGAACGCAATGTAATTGATCCAACCATCATCTAACCTATCCACCCTAACTTCTATGTACCTTTCGTGTCGCTCCCTTCTTGTTTCGGGTTCGTAGGTCGACACACAGATTTTTCGATGGAATTCCAAGATTTCACTCTAAACAAGTGCTACTTTGAGGCCTATGGCAAGTGATTCATAGAAAAACTCTCTAATGGTCCACTTGTTCAAATTTAGGTTCTCTAGGGCGAGGCATTTGATTCCACAACCGCAAAAAAAAAAGTCTAGCTTGATTCTATCGCCGGATTGGAAACTTCTCTTTGTTTGTAGTTCGCGCTGAAAATCAACGCCAAAGAAATCCCTAATGTCACATCCTCGAAACATATATTAACGGGGTTGGGGAAGGCAATGTAATTGATCCTACCATCATCTAACCTATCCACCCTAACTTCCTATGTACCTTTCGTGTCGCTCCCCTTCTTGTTTTGGTTCGTTGGTCGACCGCGTAGATTTTCGATGGAATTCCAAGATTTCACTCTAAACAAGTGCTACTTTGAGGCCTATGGCAAGTGATTCTTAGAAAAACACTCTAATGGTCCACTTGTTCGAATTTAGGTTCTCTAGGTCGAGGCATTTGATTCCACAACCGCGAAAAAATTCTAGCTCGATTCTATCGCCGGATTGGAAACATCTCTTTGTTTTGAGTTCGCGCTGAAATCAACGCCCGGCCGTCCCTAATGTCACATCCGAAACATATATTAACGGTTGGGGATCGCAATGTAATTGATCCTACCATCATCTAACCTATCCACCCTATGTTCCTATGTACCTTTCGTGTCGCTCCCCTTCTTGTTTCGGTTCCTTGGTCGACCTGAGAGATTTTCGATGGAATTCCAAGATTTCACACTAAACAAGTGCTACTTTGAGGCCTATGGCAAGTGATTCTTAGAAAAACTCTCTAATGGTCCACTTGTGCGAATTTAGGTTCCCTAGGGCGAGGCATTTGATTCCACAACCGCGAAAAAGTCTGGCTCGATTCTATCGCCGGATTGGAAACATCTCTTTGTTTTGAGTTCGCTGAAATCAACGCCAAAGAAAGTCCCTAATGTCACATCCCGAAACATATATTAACGGTTGGGGAACGCAATGTAATTGATCCTACCATCATCTAACCTATCCACCCTAAGTTCCTATGTACCTTTCGTGCCGTTCCCCTTCTTGTTTCGGTTCGTTGGTCGACACGCGAGATTTTCGATGGAATTCCAAGATTTCACTCTAAACAAGTGCTACTTTGAGGCCTATGGCAAGTGATTCTTAGAAAAACTGTCTAATGGTCCACTTGTTCGAATTTAGGTTTTCTAGGGCGAGGCATTTTATTCCACAACCGCGAAAAAGTCTAGCTCGATTCTATCGCCGGATTGGAAATTTCTCTTTGTTTTGAGTTCGCTTACTGAAATCAACGCCCTTGTCCCTAATGTTACATCTAGAAACATATATTAACGGTTGGGGAACGCAATGTAATTAATCCTACCATCATCTAACCTATCCACCCTAACTTCCTATGTACCTTTTGTGTCGCTTCTCGCTTCTTGTTTCGGTTCGTTGGTCGACCACGTAGATTTTCGATGGAATTCCAAGATTTCACTCTAAACAAGTGCTACTTTGAGGCCTATGGCAAGTTATTCTTAGAAAAACTCTCTAATGGTCCACTTGTTCAAATTTAAGTTCTATAGGGTTAGGCATTTGATTCCACATCCGCAAAAAAGTCTAGCTCGATTCTATCGCGGGATTGGAAACTTCTCTTTGTTCATAGTTCATACAAATCAACGCCAGCAGTCCCTAATGTCACATCCAGAAACATATATTAACGGTTGGCGAAAGCAATGTAATTGATCCTACCATCATCTAACCTAACCACCCTAACTTCCTATGTGCCTTTCGTGTCGTTACCCTTCTTGTTTCGGTTCATAGGTCGACATAGAGATTTTTGATGGAATTCTAAGATTTCACTCTAAACAAGTGCTACTTTGAGGCCGATGGCAAGTGATTCTTAGAAAAACTCTCTAATGGTCCACTTGTTCGAATTTAGGTTCTCTAGGGCGAGGCATTTGATTCCACAACCGCGAAAAAGTCTAGCTCCATTCTATCGCCGGATTGGAAACTTCTCTTTGTTTTGAGTTCGCGCTGAAATCAACGCCCGGCCATCCCCTAATGTCACATCCGTAAACATATATTAACGGTTGGGGAACGCAATGTAATTGATCCAACCATCATCTAACCTATCCACCCTAACTTCTATGTACCTTTCGTGTCGTTTCCCTTCTTGTTTCGGTTCGGAGGTCGACACACAGATTTTCGATGGAATTCCAAGATTTCACTCTAAACAAGTGCTACTTTGAGGCCTATGGCAAGTGATTCATAGAAAAACTCTCTAATGGTCCACTTGTTCAAATTTAGGTTCTCTAGGGCGAGGCATTTGATTCCACAACCGCGAAAAAGTATAGCTCGATTCTATCGTCGGATTGGAAACTTCTCTTTGTTTTGAGTTCGCGCTGAAATCAACGCTAGCAAAATCCCCTAATGTCACATCCGTAAACATATATTAACGGTTGGGGAACGCAATGTAATTGATCCTACCATCATCTAACCTATCCACCCTAAGTTCCTATGTACCTTTCATGCCGCTCCCCTTCTTGTTTCGGTTCGTTGGTCGACACGTAGATTTTCGATGGAATTCCAAGATTTCACTCTAAACAAGTGCTACTTTGAGGCCTATGGCAAGTGATTCTTAGAAAAACTCTCTAATGGTCCACTTGTTCGAATTTAGGTTCTCTAGGGCGAGGCATTTTATTCCACAACCGCGAAAAAGTCTAGCTCGATTCTATCGCCTGATTGGAAACTTCTTTGTTTTGAGTTCGCTGAAATCAACGCCAAAGCAAATCCCTAATGTCACATCCAAAACATATATTAACGGTTGGGGAACGCAATGTAATTGATCCTACCATCATCTAACCTATCCACCCAAACTTCCTATGTACCTTTCGTGTCGCCCTTCTTGTTTCGGTTCGTTGGTCGACCGTAGATTTTCGATGGAATTCCAAGATTTCACTCTAAACAAGTGCTACTTTGAGGCCTATGGCAAGTTATTCTTAGAAAAACTCTCTAATGGTCCACTTGTTCAAATTTAGATTCTCTAGGGCAAGGCATTTGATTCCACAACCGCGAAAAAGTATAGCTCGATTCTATCGTCGGATTGGAAACTTCTCTTTGTTTTGAGTTCGCGCTGAAATCAACGCCAGCCAGATCCCTAATGTCACATCCGAAATATATATTAACGGTTGGGGAACGCAATGTAATTGATCCAACCATCATCTAACCTATCCACCCTAACTTCCTATGTACCTTTCGTGCCGTTCCCCTTCTTGTTTCGGTTCAGAGGTCGACCGCGTAGATTTTTGGTGGAATTCCAAGATTTCACTCTAAACAAGTGCTACTTTGAGGCCTATGGCAAGTGATTCATAGAAAAACTCTCTAATGGTCCACCTGTTCAAATTTAAGTTCTATAGGGTTAGGCATTTGATTCCACATCCGCAAAAAAGTCTAGCTCGATTCTATCGCCGGATTGGAAACTTCTCTTTGTTCATAGTTCGCGCTGAAATCAACGCCAGCAGTCCCTAATGTCACATCTAGAAACATATATTAACGGTTGGCGAACGCAATGTAATTGATCCTACCATCATCTAACCTATCCACCCTAACTTCCTATGTGCCTTTCGTGTCGTTACCCTTCTTGTTTCGGTTCGTAGGTCGACATAGAGATTTTTGATGGAATTCTAAGATTTCACTCTAAACAAGTGCTACTTTGAGTTAAAAAAAAAAAAAACAAGTGCTACTTTGAGGCCGATGGCAAGTGATTCTTAGAAAAACTCTCTAATGGTCCACTTGTTCGAATTTAGGTTCTCTAGGGCGAGGCATTTGATTCCACAACCGCGAAAAAAGTCTAGCTCCATTCTATCGCCGGATTGGAAACTTCTCTTTGTTTTGAGTTCGCGCTGAAATCAACGCCCGCCCCCCAAATGTCACATCCGTAAACATATATTAACGGTTGGGGAACGCAATGTAATTGATCCAACCATCATCTAACCTATCCACCCTAACTTCTATGTACCTTTCGTGTCGTTCCCTTCTTGTTTCGGGTTCGTAGGTCGACACACAGATTTTCGATGGAATTCCAAGATTTCACTCTAAACAAGTGCTACTTTGAGGCCTATGGCAAGTGATTCATAGAAAAACTCTCTAATGGTCCACTTGTTCAAATTTAGGTTCTCTAGGGCGAGGCATTTGATTCCACAACCGCGAAAAAGTATAGCTCGATTCTATCGTCGGATTGGAAACTTCTCTTTGTTTTGAGTTCGCGCTGAAATCAACGCCCGCCCAAATTCCCTAATGTCACATCCAAAAACATATATTAACGGTTGGGGAACGCAATGTAATTGATCCTACCATCATCTAACCTATCCACCCTAAGTTCCTATGTACCTTTCATGCCGTTCCCCTTCTTGTTTCGTTCGTTGGTCGACACGTAGATTTTCGATGGAATTCCAAGATTTCACTCTAAACAAGTGCTACTTTGAGGCCTATGGCAAGTGATTCTTAGAAAAACTCTCTAATGGTCCACTTGTTCGAATTTAGGTTCTCTAGGGCGAGGCATTTTATTCCACAACCGCGAAAAAGTCTATCTCGATTCTATCGCGGATTGGAAACTTCTCTTTGTTTTGAGTTCGCTGAAATCAACGCCAGCCAGTCCCTAATGTCACATCCGTAAACATATATTAACGGTTGGGGAACGCAATGTAATTGATCCTACCATCATCTAACCTATCCACCCAAACTTCCTATGTACCTTTCGTGTCGTTCCCCTTCTTGTTTTCGGTTCGTTGGTCGACCACGAGAGATTTTCGATGGAATTCCAAGATTTCACTCTAAACAAGTGCTACTTTGAGGCCTATGGCAAGTTATTCTTAGAAAAACTCTCTAATGGTCCACTTGTTCAAATTTAGATTCTCTAGGGCAAGGCATTTGATTCCACAACCGCGAAAAAGTATAGCTCGATTCTATCGTCGGATTGGAAACTTCTCTTTGTTTTGAGTTCGCGCTGAAATCAACGCCAGCCCCCCTAATGTCACATCCGAAAATATATATAACGGTTGGGGAACGCAATGTAATTGATCCAACCATCATCTAACCTATCCACCCTAACTTCCTATGTACCTTTCGTGCCGTTCCCCTTCTTGTTTCGGTTCGTAGGTCGACACAGAGATTTTTGGTGGAATTCCAAGATTTCACTCTAAACAAGTGCTACTTTGAGGCCTATGGCAAGTGATTCATAGAAAAACTCTCTAATGGTCCACTTGTTCAAATTTAAGTTCTATAGGGTTAGGCATTTGATTCCACATCCGCAAAAAAGTCTAGCTCGATTCTATCGCCGGATTGGAAACTTCTCTTTGTTCATAGTTCGCGCTGAAATCAACGCCAGCAGTCCCTAATGTCACATCTAGAAACATATATTAACGGTTGGCGAACGCAATGTAATTGATCCTACCATCATCTAACCTATCCACCCTAACTTCCTATGTGCCTTTCGTGTCGTTACCCTTCTTGTTTCGGTTCGTAGGTCGACATAGAGATTTTTGATGGAATTCTAAGATTTCACTCTAAACAAGTGCTACTTTGAGTTAAAAAAAAAAAAAAACAAGTGCTACTTTGAGGCCGATGGCAAGTGATTCTTAGAAAAACTCTCTAATGGTCCACTTGTTCGAATTTAGGTTCTCTAGGGCGAGGCATTTGATTCCACAACCGCGAAAAAGTCTAGCTCCATTCTATCGCCGGATTGGAAACTTCTCTTTGTTTTGAGTTCGCGCTGAAATCAACGCCAGCAGTCCCAAATGTCACATCCAGAAACATATATTAACGGTTGGGGAACGCAATGTAATTGATCCAACCATCATCTAACCTATCCACCCTAACTTCTATGTACCTTTCGTGTCGTTCCCCTTCTTGTTTCGGTTCGTAGGTCGACACACAGATTTTCGATGGAATTCCAAGATTTCACTCTAAACAAGTGCTACTTTGAGGCCTATGGCAAGTGATTCATAGAAAAACTCTCTAATGGTCCACTTGTTCAAATTTAGGTTCTCTAGGGCGAGGCATTTGATTCCACAACCGCGAAAAAGTATAGCTCGATTCTATCGTCGGATTGGAAACTTCTCTTTGTTTTGAGTTCGCGCTGAAATCAACGCCAGCAGTCCCTAATGTCACATCCAGAAACATATATTAACGGTTGGGGAACGCAATGTAATTGATCCTACCATCATCTAACCTATCCACCCTAAGTTCCTATGTACCTTTCATGCCGTTCCCCTTCTTGTTTCGGTTCGTTGGTCGAATACGAGATTTTCGATGGAATTCCAAGATTTCACTCTAAACAAGTGCTACTTTGAGGCCTATGGCAAGTGATTCTTAGAAAAACTCTCTAATGGTCCACTTGTTCGAATTTAGGTTCTCTAGGGCGAGGCATTTTATTCCACAACCGCGAAAAAGTCTATCTCGATTCTATCGCGGATTGGAAACTTCTCTTTGTTTTGAGTTCAAGCTGAAATCAACGCCCGCCAGTCCCTAATGTCACATCCGAAACATATATTAACGGTTGGGGAACGCAATGTAATTGATCCTACCATCATCTAACCTATCCACCCAAACTTCCTATGTACCTTTAGTGTCGTTCCCCTTCTTGTTTCGGGTTCGTTGGTCGACCGCAGAGATTTTCGATGGAATTCCAAGATTTCACTCTAAACAAGTGCTACTTTGAGGCCTATGGCAAGTTATTATTCTTAGAAAAACTCTCTAATGGTCCACTTGTTCAAATTTAGATTCTCTAGGGCAAGGCATTTGATTCCACAACCGCGAAAAAGTATAGCTCGATTCTATCGCCGGATTGGAAACTTCTCTTTGTTTTGAGTTCGCGCTAAAATCAACGCCAGCAATCCCTAATGTCACATCCAGAAATATATATTAACGGTTGGGGAACGCAATGTAATTGATCCAACCATCATCTAACCTATCCACCCTAACTTCCTATGTACCTTTCGTGCCGTTCCCCTTCTTGTTTCGGTTCGTAGGTCGACCACGTAGATTTTTGGTGGAATTCCAAGATTTCACTCTAAACAAGTGCTACTTTGAGGCCTATGGCAAGTGATTCATAGAAAAACTCTCTAATGGTCCACTTGTTCAAATTTAAGTTCTATAGGGTTAGGCATTTGATTCCACATCCGCCAAAAAGTCTAGCTCGATTCTATCGCCGGATTGGAAACTTCTCTTTGTTCATAGTTCGCGCTGAAATCAACGCCAAGCCAAATTCCTAATGTCACATCTAGAAACATATATTAACGGTTGGCGAAACGCAATGTAATTGATCCTACCATCATCTAACCTATCCACCCTGACTTCCTATGTGCCTTTTCGTGTCGTTACCCTTCTTGTTTCGATTCGTAGGTCGACATAGAGATTTTTGATGGAATTCTAAGATTTCACTCTAAACAAGTGCTACTTTGAGTTAAAAAAAAAAGTGCTACTTTGAGGCCGATGGCAAGTGATTCTTAGAAAAACTCTCTAATGGTCCACTTGTTCGAATTTAGGTTCTCTAGGGCGAGGCATTTGATTCCACAACCGCGAAAAGTCTAGCTCCATTCTATCGCCGGATTGAAACTTCTCTTTGTTTTGAGTTCGCACTGAAATCAACGCCAAAGAGATCCCTAATGTCACATCCAGAAACATATATTAACGGTTGGGGAACGCAATGTAATTGATCCAACCATCATCTAACCTATCCACCCTAACTTCTATGTACCTTTCGTGTCGCTCCCCTTCTTGTTTCGGGGTTCGTAGGTCGACACACCTGATTTTCGATGGAATTCCAAGATTTCACTCTAAACAAGTGCTACTTTGAGGCCTATGGCAAGTGATTCATAGAAAAACTCTCTAATGGTCCACTTGTTCAAATTTAGGTTCTCTAGGGCGAGGCATTTGATTCCACAACCGCAAAAAAAGTCAAGCTCGATTCTATCGCGGATTGGAAACTTCTCTTTGTTTGTAGTTCGCGCCGAAATCAACGCCAGCAAATCCCTAATGTCACATCCAAAACATATATTAACGGTTGGGGAAGGCAATGTAATTGATCCTACCATCATCTAACCTATCCACCCTAACTTCCTATGTACCTTTCATGTCGTTCCCCTTCTTGTTTCGGTTCGTTGGTCGACCTACGAGATTTTCGATGGAATTCCAAGATTTCACTCTAAACAAGTGCTACTTTGAGGCCTATGGCAAGTGATTCTTAGAAAAACACTCTAATGGTCCACTTGTTCGAATTTAGGTTCTCTAGGTCGAGGCATTTGATTCCACAACCGCAAAAAAAAATCTTGCTCGATTCTATCGCCGGATTGGAAACATCTCTTTGTTTTGAGTTCGCGCTGAAATCAACGCGCCAGTCCCTAATGTCACATCCAAAACATATATTAACGTTTGGGGATCGCAATGTAATTGATCCTACCATCATCTAACCTATCCACCCTAAGTTCCTATGTACCTTTCGTGTCGTTCCCCTTCTTGTTTTGGTTCGTTGGTCGACACGTAAATTTTCGATGGAATTCCAAGATTTCACACTAAACTAGTGCTACTTTGAGGCCTATGGCAAGTGATTCTTAGAAAAACTCTCTAATGGTCCACTTGTTCGAATTTAGGTTCCCTAGGGCGAGGCATTTGATTCCACAACCGCGAAAAAAAGTCTGCTCGATTCTATCGCCGGGTTGGAAACACCTCATTGTTTTGAGTTCGCGCTGAAATCAACGCCGGCCAGTCCCTAATGTCACATCCGAAAACATATATTAACGGTTGGGGAACGCAATGTAATTGATCCTACCATCATCTAACCTATTCACCCTAACTTCCTATGTACCTTTCGTGCCGTTCCCCTTCTTGTTTCGGTTCGTTGGTCGACATAGAGATTTTTGATGGAATTCCAAGATTTCACTCTAAACAAGTGCTACTTTGAGGCCTATGGCAAGTGATTCATAGAAAAACTCTCTAATGGTCCACTTGTTCAAATTTAAGTTCTATAGGGTTAGGCATTTGATTCCACATCCGCAAAAAAGTCTAGCTCGATTCTATCGCCGGATTAGAAACTTCTCTTTGTTCATAGTTCGCGCTGAAATCAACGCCAGCAGTCCCTAATGTCACATCTAGAAACATATATTAACGGTTAGCGAACGCAATGTAATTGATCCTACCATCATCTAACCTATCCGCCTAACTTCCTATGTGCCTTTCGTGTCGTTACCCTTCTTGTTTCGGTTGGTAGGTCGACATAGAGATTTTTGATGGAATTCTAAGATTTCACTCTAAACAAGTGCTACTTTGAGTTCAAAAAAAAAAAAAAAAAGTGCTACTTTGAGGCCTATGGCAAGTGATTCATAGAAAAACTCTCTAATGGTCCACTTGTTCAAATTTAGGTTCTCTAGGGTGAGGCATTTGATTCCACAACCGCCAAAAAGTCTAGCTCTGTGGTATCGCCGGACCGAAACTTCTCTTTGTTTGTAGTTCGCGCTGAAATCAACGCCAGCCAGTCCCCTAATGTCACATCCGAAACATATATTAACGGTTGGGGAAGGCAATGTAATTGATCTTACCATCATCTAACCTATCCACCCTAACTTCCTATGTACCTTACTCCTAGTGACACTAGATTTCTGGAGATTTATCTTTTGAAAATTATAAAAATACACATGATAAGTCCCTGTATGACAGAGTGTCAAAACTCCTACCATAGCCATATATATATACATGCTCCATAGATTAGGAAAACCCTTTGATATATATAGGCTGCTTGCTTTGCATTGAGTTTGGTCAATCTTTGTCGACCCTTAGAAACTTGTCATGCTGATGTACACTCCATCCATCCACCACATCTATATTCCATTCCACTAGACTCCACTCATATAGTTTCTCAAAAAAAAGACTCCACTCATATATGCTACTTCTATCCTGGAAGTGCACGTCCCACCATACACATCCATTATACATCCACCAAATTTGTTCCACTCCCATTCTCGGGAGAAGGGCAACCAAAAATACTCTATTCATTCCAAATCAACAATCATATAAAGCTCTTTTACTCGTGTCTATCTCTCAAAAGTTTATTGCAAAAAGAGACTTGGGTTGTCTTAGTTATATAAAAAAAAAGAGAAGAAAAGAAAAAAGGGGATGAAAATGGACAAGTGTCCTACAAAGTAGTAGAGCCTACCTCCCTAAGAGAAAAAAGAGAATAAAGGAGAGTTAAAAAATGGACAAGTGTCCGCTGAAAACAATGGGTACTTAGATGCCCGCCTCCATAAAAAAAAAAAAAAAAAAAAAAAAAAAAAAAAAGAGAGAAGGTGCAACCCAGGTTCTCTCAAGTGTTTTCAAGTTTCAAAAGAGAGATGATTTTTCAAAGAGCTAGAATAGAATTAGACTTTTCTCATCACATTCATTCCATTCATTTCACACCTACCATCATATTCATTTCATTCCATCATGCACATGCATCATTGTGACTTGTAACTTTGGATCCATTGTTTGAACTTACAATACATGCTTAGTAAGTATTTAGTTTTCTCCCCACCTATAAACTCCATATATAAACTTTAAATATAGGGTGAGAGAGAAGAAGGCATAGTGTCCTACTGCCTTAGTCCAAAAATACCACATACTATGAGAGGAAGGCAAAATAACCTTATTGCCTTAGTAAGGATCCACCAGTACCACATATAAGAGACTTGAAAGGGTCATACTGAAGGAACTTTGAGTTTTATTTCGAAAATCAGTAAAAAACTCCAGAATGATGGTTGAATAAAGAGTTTGAGACCTAGTGCTTGACTTGATTGTTCTATCTTTCAATTGCCCATGATCACAAGAAAAAGCTACAAGCTCCATGATTAAAGGTAATATGGGTAAGTTGAAGGTTGAAATAGTTTATTCTTATCCGGAGATGAAATTTTGTTTGAAAGCATGTGTACTTACGAGGTGTGAAAGCGTTGCAGCAACTCCTGATCCGACATAGTCTTGCTAGGGACTAGCAAGAGGTAAGCTTGGGGGAGCTTGTTGGTATATCTTATAGCATAAAATATAGAGGTTTTTAAAACGAAAATAAGGGCTTAAAATGAATATCAACATAGTATAGGGGCTTGACTAACATGATTCCACTAGTTTTGGTGATTTATATATTTTTCAGGGATTAAACAGAAAATGCCCAAGAGTTTGCAAGCCTTACGACATAAAGACGTATCCGTGACGTAACCCAATATGGAACATACACTAGAACATTCCAGAAGAGACCAGAGAGCACCAGAAGGAAGGTGGGGCCCACCTGGCAGAGCCAGCGCGGCCCACTCTGGCATGGCGGCACCATACCGGGGGACCCCGTCACCTCCCTATTCAAGGTCGGTTCACCACCGCCTATGAGGAGCAATCTAGTCCATCCATCAAGGCCGGTTTGATCCAAGGGCTCCCGTGCATCCTCCTCGGGGCTATATAACAAGACCCCTCGACCCCCTCGGGTGAAACCCTAATTCATTCTAATTCATTCCAACCCCAAGTCATCAAGTCAAGATCCCAAGCCCTAGTTCCACCATATTAGAGCATTAGCTATCTAGGCAAGTCTCTAGAAGAAGTCAAGTATTGTCTTGGATTCCGGATAGTCAAGAAGTAGCGGGGAGCGAAGCTTCACGTGGCTTCTCTCTTGTATCTCATTTGTAAGTATTTGTTAGAATACAATTGCCATGACTTTATTCTATTTAATGATTATATTCTTAGTTATATGTTTCAATGTCTATTATGATTATATATCTAGTATAGCTAGATTGTCTTTATATTCAAGCATGGAGTCGTATAGCGCCCACTTAGATGGCCACTATGTGGGTGGTCAACAATGTGTAAACGTGGTATTTATACAACGTTTGCCTGCGACATCACCCTATATTCCGGGACATGTGGTAGATCGTGGATGTGACACTCCCATTGAGTCCTTTTGGAGTCCACCCCGAATGTAGGGCTAGTTGAACTTTTGTTACTATGGTAGGTTGGTTTTGTTCCTAATCTTCCTTAGTAATATTCACCATGTGTAGATATATTGCTTTCCTGCCATGATTGCTAGGTGTACTGCACTAATCTTAGTATGCATTGACATATAAGTAGGAGTAACATAGGAATATTCTGTCTATGCTACCTATACCATCTATTTGCCCTTCTATGACATTCTAGTGGCATACGTTGATCTTTGACTTGGCACTTATCATTTATCTTTATTATCTTTATGTGACTTACCCCCCTGCTCGAGTAGTTAGATTACATATGGTTATTCTACTTTACAACACCGCAAGTGATTTGTTGACACATCTTATAGTATATTTTTTATAGCTCAATTAAAACTAAAATAAGGGTATAAATAAATATTTATGTAGAACTAGGGGCTTTACTAACAATTTCCACGAGTTTTGGTGAATTATATATTTTTCGAGGATTCACGGGCAAAAGCCCAAAGTTTGCACCCCATACGATGAAAGGACGTGACCGTGAAGCAACCCAACTTGAAACCCACGTAAGAAGACCCTAGAAGACTCCAGAAGCCAGCAGGACTAGGGCTGGGCCCACTTGTCAGAGACAGGCGGCGGCCCACTTGAGCCCCGCGGCGGCGCCGCCCCGGGGCCCCCCACCTCCCTCGCCCAAGGTCGGTTCATAACCGCCATTGAGGATCAATCTCATCCATCCATCAAGGTCGGTTTCATCCAAGGGCTACGGTTCATCGTCCCGCCTATATAAGCATGCCCCCGGCCCTGCCCAGGCAATGATGGTTCATTAGTTCATTACCCCAAAGAAGCCGGCCGATCAACAGCCTATGCCCTAGCTTCTAATTAGAAGAGCTCTAGATCTAGTTGAGAGAGAAGATTAGCAAGTTGAGAGACTAGTTCATAGCTCCCTTTGAGAGTAGCTAAATCTAGTCTTGTTCGAAAGATAGATATTGAGTGGAAGGAGAAGTAAAGGGGAAGCTCCGAACCTGTCGGTGTCTCCTCTTCGCTTGTACCTCCGGGACCAAGACTCCTTTGGAGCTTGATCCTAAGACAACTACGGTGGATCGACTTCTTATTTGAGTAAGTTTACTTGTTTATATTATTCTTGTGGTTTGCGACTCTTTTTAGAGTACTTTGATTCTTGTCGCTCTTGGATTGGAGTTGCTACCCCTAGTGTGAGCGTGGTGCTTAGACTAGATAGCCCGTAGATACACCCTACCTTCCTGGATCGTGGTAACTAACGTAGGTGACTTATAGCTACGTTAATTCTTTGTAGTCCACATCCCGTTGGATAGGCCTCGGTAGAACCTATTTGCTAGGAGTTTGCACTCTTTGCTAGTGTCTTTCTCCTTGAATAAAGTTCCCATAAGATATATTCACAAGCCTTACAAGGATATCAATTAGACAACCATAGCCGTCTTCTTAAAAGATTTATCAACTTCCTTCCTTGTCGAGATTCTCCGGCCTTAGTTATATCTTCACTATTCAGAAACCTTTCTCCTTGTGGATACGATATTTGAAACCCATCTCCCGGGTGAAGTGCTCACCGTATCCGTGCGCTTGCATGGATTATACAAATCATAAATATTTCGTGGGCCTTATCTTTTACCAACAAGCATTTAAAGCGCCGTTGCTTGGGAGAACGGCTGTTTAAGAAAACGTGAGTATAACTAAGTCTTGTAACCTATCGTAGCGTAGAATTTATCTTTTTTTCCTTTCTTTTATATTTTATATTTTTCACTGTCCAAATGGATACCATCCCTCTTTATAAACACATGGCACCCACGGAACACTCTCGTAGCCCTTTGCCATCATCGAAACCAATCACTACCGATGACTACGAGTTGCGTCCTAGGTTAGTAGAGATGGTCCAAAATCATATGTTCTCGTGTACAATAGACGAAAAACCCTTATCACCATCTCCGGACCTTCGAAGAAAACATGTGACCGCCTTCACATAAAAGGCATGTCCAATGAAACTATCCGCTGGAAGCTCTTTCCATTCTCTTTGAAAGGGAAGGCTCGTCGAATGGTATGATACGAACAAGGAGAAGATGGAAGGCGACCGGGAAAGTTACTAGTTGAATTTTGCCTAGATTTTTACCCCATGTCCAAAGTAGTCAACTTTAGGCTCTCGATCCTATCCTCTACACAAAGCGGGATAATGAATCTTTGAGTGCCTTCGGGAGCGCCTTGAACTTCTTTCCAAATCCGGACCAGCACTTAGCCATGCCGGACCAGTTTTTACTTCAACATTTTTATGTTGGTCTGAACAAAAAATCCAGAAAAGAATTGAATACCTCAGCAAATGGATCTTTTATCCATCTCCCACCTATTCAAGCTAGAAAACTCTTGACCATAATAGCGGAGAATAATAAGGATCCTATTGCAGAGAACCCCTTAGAAGAAGAAGAAATAGGATTAGTTGAGGACGATTTCATACCAAATTCATTGCAACCTTTAGCCAATCCACCAACTAATCCAGAGCCATCAGAATCATCAGAAACGGAGGACACTCCAATATCTGATTTCCTACTTGACATCGAGGATGATTTATTTTCCGATTTTGGAGATACCTCGAAATACAAAACTGAAAAGATATTTCAGAAGGCTAAACATTTATGTGTAGATCCTTCTGATAAAACACTTTTACGAAGGACTACTAAAGAGCTTGTTTCAATCGTGAGCAGCGAATGGTTAGAAGAATCAGAGCTTTCTTCTGATGTAGTCCGTTTGGATTCACCTTCTATACCTATTCATTGCCAAATTCATAGAGATTCTTTCGACGCCCTTTATAATCCAGTTGTGGGGATAAACATCATGTCATTATCTTTTGCTAATGATCTTCTCTTAAGTATACCATTAAGTCCCACAACCAAATTGCTACAAAGCCCATCAGGACAAATTGTCCAAAGCTCAGGAATTCTTTATGTCCTGCCAATCCATGTTAAGGGTACCATGGTACACTTAAGCTTTCATATCTTTGATATCATGGAGTTTGACGTGTTGATAGGACAACCTATTGAAAGGCTTATTTCAGAAGGACAAACAGGAGAATTAGGAATACGCTTAGGTAAGGGATTAAAATTCTCATTGCCTATTGCCCAAGCCATCAATTCAAAAAACGTAATCTTGTCCCGAACCAGATCCTATGGAAGAAGTTAAGGAGGCATCAAGAGAACATTTTGTAGAATCCGGTTATGAGGATTATACTCAATTCTTCGTAGAAGAAGAAGATGAAAATCCCACCACAAATGTAACCTTTGAATGAATTCGAAAACCCTCCTAGACCTCCAATAGAGCTTAAACCTTTACCACCCGGTCTTACTTATGCTTTCCTCCATAATGATCCGAGTCCCCTGTGATTATAAGTGATAAACTCACTCCAGGGAGACTTTTTAGATTGATAACGGTCTTAGAACATCATCGATCAGTTTTTGGCTATTCACTTTCGAAGACCTAAAGGGTATTAACCCCGCTCTCGCACTCATCGTATTCCAACAGATCCGGATATTCCACCTTCTAGGGAACCCCAACGTAGACTTAACAATGCGATGAAGGAGGTAGTTAAGAAAGAGGTGCTAAAGTTATTACACGCCGATTATTTATCCCGTGCCACATAGCGAGTGGGTAAGCCCCGTGCAAGTTGTGCCTAAAAAGGGAGGCATGACAAGTTTGTTAAGAATGATAAGAATGAATTAATCCCTCAAAGAACAACAGTCACGGGATGGCGGATGTGCATAGATTATAGAAAGTTAAACAAAGCCACAAGAAAAGATCATTTTCCATTGCCCTTCATCGATGAGATGTTAGAGCGATTGGCAAACCACTCTTTCTTTTGTTTTCTCGATGGATATTCAGGATATCACCAAAAATTCCCATCCATCCCGGATCAAAAGCAAAACCACTTTTACATGCCCATACGGAACCTATGCCTATAGAAGAATGTCTTTTGGGTTATGTAATGCTCCAAATTCTTTTTCGAGATGTATGATGTCTATATTCTCCTCCGATATGATTGAAGAAATTGTAGAAGTTTTCATGGATGATTTTTCTCGCTTATGGAAAAACTTTTGATGATTGTCTTAGAAACTTGGATAGAGTTTTGCAAAGATGTGAAGAGAAGCACTTAGTTCTAAATTGGGAGAAATGTCATTTTATGGTTAGAGAAGGAATAGTGCTTGGACACCTAGTGTCGAAAAGGGGAATAGAGGTAGATAAAGCCAAACTAGAAGTGATAGAACAGTTGCCTCCCCTATAAATGTCAAAGGGATTAGAAGTTTTCTTGGTCATGCTAGATTTTTACCGAAGATTTATAAAAGATTTTTCACATATTGCTAGACCACTCACCAAATTTTTGTTAGCCAAGGATGTCCCTTTTGAATTTGATGATGCTTGCTTGAAAGCGTTTGAAACTTTGAAAAGGCCCCTCGTTTCTCGCACCTATCATTCAACCCCGATTGGTCTTTGCCTTTTGAAATCATGTGTGATGCCAGCGATTATGCTTTGGGGCGGTGTTAGGGCAAACTAAAGATAGGAAGCATCATGCCATTGCATATGCCAAAGAAAACTTTGATCACACCCACAGCTTAATTATGCTACCACCGAAAAAAGAATTGCTAGCTGTTGTTTATGCTATTGATAAGTTTAGATCTTACTTGGTAGGAGCTAAAGTAATTGTTTATACCGATCATGCTTTGCTTTGAAATACTTGCTCACCAAGAAAGATGCTAAACCTCGCTTATTAAGATGGATTTTGTTACTCTAAGAATTTGATTTAGAAATAAAAGATAAGAAGGGAGTAGAAAATTCTGTTGCCGATCATTTATCTAGAATGCATTTTGAGAAACCCAATGAATTGCCCATTAATGACTCACTCGTGGATGATACTTTTTATCGGATAACCCGCACCGATCCCCGGTACGCAGATATTGTTAATTTTATGGTTGCGGGTGTTATGTACCACCCGGGGTTGATAAGAGGAAGCTTATTTATGATAGTCGTTATCACCTTTGGGATGAACCATACCTCTTCGTGGTTTGCTCGGATGGATTACTCGAAGATGTGTGCCTACGTAAGAAGGAATTCAGATCATTGAAAGATGTCACTCATCACCATATGGAGGACATTATGGGGCATTCGAACACACGCAAAAATTTGGCAAGCGTGATTTTTTTCGCCAACCATGTATCAAGACACTAAAGATTTTATTCAAGATGCGGAGCCCACAAAGGCATGGGAATATCAATGCAAGAGACGCCATGCCTCTTACAACCAACCTCCGATAGAGCTCTTCGATGTATGGGGAATTGATTACATGGGACCGTTTCCAAAGTCCGAAATTATGAACACATACTAGTGGCAATAGACTATGTGTCAAAATGGGTAGAAGCTATGCCATGCAGATCTGCAGATAATGTAAGCTCGATAAAGATGTTTGAAGAAATAATATTTCCAAGATTCGAGTACCAAGGATGGTAATAAGTGACGGAGGATCCCACTTCATTGATGGTCGATTCAAAAGATATTTAGAGAAGCACGGAGTTCGTCACAATGTTGCTACACCTTATCACCCCCAAACAAGTGGGCAAGCGTAAAACATCAAACAAGCAAATCAAGAATATCTTGCGTAAGACAAGAGAAGAGATGGGAACAAAGTGGAAGGATAGACTTCGAGAAGCATTATGGGCGTCTGGACAGCCTACAAAACACCGATTGAATGTCACCATACCAACTTGTTTATGGCAAAACCTGTCACTTGCCCTCGCTGAGCTAGAGTTTAAAAGCTCACTGGGCAATCAAGAGATGGAACATGGATTTAGAAACCGCGGGAGTAAAAAGAAAAGATGCAATTATCGAACTCGACGAATGGCGAGAGAAAGCTTATCACAATGCCAAGATCTACAAAGAAAGAACAAAAAGGTGGCATGATAAGAGAATTAAAAAGAAAAACTTCACTCCAAGCGACGGTATTACTTTTTAATTCCGGGTTAAATTATTCGGGCATGGAAAACTTCGAGTAAATGGGAAGGACCCTTCAAGGTGGTGAATTCATCAGCACATGGAGCAGTCACTCTTCAAGACACCGAAGGTAAGTTATTCAAGGTAAATGGCCAACGTCTTAAAATCTTTTATGAGCCCAATAAAGAACCCGAGGAATTAGATGTTTTAGATTTCTTTATTTTACCCAATCATTAGGCCTTGATCGCGTAGTGTCCGTTTTTTCGGCCCAAAAGTACAAGTAACAGACTAGAATCAACCTTAGAAGACCGCAGACGGAAACTGGGCCGTGGACCCGGTGGGGCCCACTGGGCCGCCTTCCTAGCCCCACGTGGCCGCCACGCGTCCCGCATCTTCCCACGGATCTACCCTAGGATATCCTACCGAATACCGAACCTTTTGGCGCGATTCTCCCGCGTTGACATCCCGATAACCGTCATCTTGACTCCCTTCCAAGTCATTCCCAATATATAAACCGACCCATTCTACCTTGAGCCTATTCCCATCTACCTCTCCAAAGACCGACGACCCAAGACCTTCATCGCTGCCATGGCCAACCCCGAGATGAGAATGGTGGTGTACGATCCCACCAAGATCACCACGCCGCCGCCCTCGACGTCGTCAACATCGTCCGCTCTCGCCGTTGTGCCTCCAACACCTACACCCCTCGCCGTTATTCCACCACCTCAGCTACCATCATCATCACCATCCCCCCGCTGTTCTTATGGCGAGGGGCGATCCTGAACAATCGCCGCAATGATGGCATGAAGAAGTTCCCGTGCCGAGGGCACCAGATTGTTGCCGCCTCGTCCGGACGAGACGCTTTACAAAGGCCAAACGAGACAGTTCAACAACATCCGCCGGCCAACTACACGCATCCTCGCGTCTCCATTGATGGAGGCGCGCTACGCCGGCGCAAGTGAAGTTCATCCCGCCAAAGGAGGTCGCTGAACGCCGCTTCTAAGCGCCGTTTCGGCAAGTGCACGCGAGCTGATCTCCGCAAAGAAGTCGCGGATTGGAGAAGCTTCACCTTGACCGAGCACCGTAATTGGAGTGCCACGACGAAAGCGTGGGTGCTCTAGATAGGCGCCCGTGGAAGACGCTAGATACGAGATCGCTGCGTTAGTCAAGAGAATTGAATCTCTTGAGAATCGCCAAATGAACTAGGGAAGGAACCCTAGTAATAATTAGAGTGTTTCATTTAGCTAGTTCGGTTAGATTGCTTAGTTAGTTCGATTGCTAGATTGGTTTGTTTTGCTTAGATTAAATTTTTATATGTAATATTTGCTAGAATAAATAAAGGAACACTCTATCATTTTTCTGAAGTTGATCTTCCTTATTTATCATTTATTTTCGTGCAAAGTTTCTTGTCTCCACCATGTTTTGAATAAAAGGTAACAAGGAAAAAAGTGTGGGGGAAACAGCACGAACGTCGAAACGAACAGAACCGAACCCTGAAAATATCGAAACGGAAAGATACAGAGCAGAGATCACGCGACGGCGAAGATCGCCGTGGGCCCTGGGGACCCACGCCGCCGCTGATTATTTGGCGGCGGCCCGGCCACGCCACCACCACCTCGGCCCCCCTTCGTCCACGTGTCGGTTTGTTCTCTCGATCTTTCTAATTATGTGATTTTTGTTTTCCGTTTCACAAAGTACCGAAAAGATCTCCTGATATCTAATGAATAAATATAAATATAAAAAGATTGATATGCTTAGTTCAAGTTGGACTCACACAATTCTTTTTTTTCATGGTCTAACTAAGTTGATAAAAGTTAAAAAGTAAAATAATATCCCAAGATACTTAGTGTTGTTGTAGAACATGAGATAGAAGATTGGTGAGAGCCCTGAATCTTGATATCTTGTCCACTGGAGAATTTATTTTGAAAATATTAAAAATGATAGCTATACCTCCTCATTATAGTAATCATCCTATCAAAGCCATGCTTGCTGAAAAAAAAAACTAGCCATAAGCTACTTGTTTTGCATTGAGCTCTTTCAAGTCCTGCGATCCAAGTTGAGAGACTAGCTATCAAGAACACGTTTCTTTATGTTTCTTTATCTGTTTTATGCTCTAAATTTTGATCTCTCCATATTAAAAGTGTTGATACAAATGTAAGACAAGGTATGGGCTATGCAAAAGTATTGAAAAAAAAAGAGAGTATACAAAGAAATAATATTAAGAGATGAAGAATGGACAAGTGTCCAAGGGTGAGTAGAACCCACATCTCTTAAGAGAGGAAATAAAAGACAAAAGTCTAGGGCTTAAAAGCAGAGCCCACCTCTCCAAAAAAAAAAAAAAAGAAAGAAATAAAGATAGCCCATGACCTTACTTGCATAGTATCCTTCTTTCAAAAAGAGAGAATCTACAAAAAGCATAGTAGAATTAGAAAACTAAACACACTTGCACATCTTGAGAATGTCTCTCCTGGATCCAAATTCTCTTGATATTGCAAATATATGCAAGGTAAGTATGCTACATCCTTGACATACCTGAAACTCCGTGATAAAGCTTTGTTAGAAGAGGATGTTCTTAAGGGCATTGATTACAAGTGCCTTGTGAGGATCCAAAAATACCACATATGAATATACTTGAAAGTGATTGAGAGTACCACAAAAAGGAGGATGGTAAGCTATGTTTCTTTTAAAAAATCATTGCAAAACCTCTAGTAGCTTGATTGAGAGAAGAAGGTAATCTATATCAAATATTCTGTTCTCCAACTCCTCAAAATTCTTGGTAAATACAATAAAACCTGCATATAAATAAGACCATGAGATTGATTTATGTTAGATGTCTTGACTTACGGCTTTGCTATATCCATCCTTTTCTCGAGACGAGTAAAAGCCTAAGTGTGGGGGAGCTTGTTGACACATCTTATAGTATATTTTTATAGCTCAATTAAAACTGAAATAAGGGTATAAATAAATATTTATGTAGAACTAGGGGCTTTACTAACAATTTCCATGAGTTTTGGTGAATTATATATTTTTCAGGGATTCACAGGAAAAGCCCAAAGTTTGCACCCCATACGATGAAAGGACGTGACCGTGAAGCAACCCAACTTGAAACCCACGTAAGAAGACCCTAGAAGACTCCGTGAAGCCAGCAGGACTAGGGGCTGGGCCCACTGCGAGAGACAAAGCGGCCCCACTTGAGCCCCCCCGGCGGCGCCGCCCCCTGGGGCCCCGTCCTCCTCCCTGTTCAAGGTCGGTTCATAACCGCCATTGAGGATCAATCTCATCCATCCATCAAGGTCGGTTTCATCCAAGGGCTACGGTTCATCGTCCCCGCCTATATAAGCATGCCCCCTGGCCCCTGCCAGGGCAATGATGGTTCATTAGTTCATTACCCCATCACCACGGCTGATCAATGACTATGCCCTAGCTTCTAATTAGAAGAGCTCTAGATCTAGTTGAGAGAGAAGATTAGCAAGTTGAGAGACTAGTTCATAGCTCCCTTTGAGAGTAGCTAAATCTAGTCTTGTTCGAAAGATAGATATTGAGTGGAAGGAGAAGTAAAGGGGAAGCTCCGAACCTGTCGGTGTCTCCTCTTCGCTAGTACCTCCTCCTGACCAAGACTCCTTTGGAGCTTGATCCTAAGACAACTACGATTGGATCGACTTCTTATTTGAGTAAGTTTACTTGTTTATATTATTCTTGTGGTTTGCGACTCTTTTAGAGTACTTCGATTCTTGTCGCTCTTGGATTGGAGTTGCTACCCCTAGTGTGAGCGTGGTGCTTAGACTAGATAGCCCGTAGATACACCCTACCTTCCGAAAGTGTGGTAACTAACGTAGGTGACTTATAGCTACGTTAATTCTTTGTAGTCCACATCCCGTTGGATAGGCCTCGGTAGAACCTATTTGCTAGGAGTTTGCACTCTTTACTAGTGTCTTTCTCCTTGAATAAAGTTCCCATAAGATATATTCACAAGCCTTACAAGGATATCAATTAGACAACCATAGCCGTCTTCTTAAAAGATTTATCAACTTCCTTCCTTGTCGAGATTCTCTGGCCTTAGTTATATCTTCACTATTCGTAAACCTTTCTCCTTGTGGATACGATATTTGAAACCCATCTCCCGGTGAAGTGCTCACCCATCCGTGCGCTTGGGATTATACAAATCATAAATATTTACGTGGGCCTTATCTTTTACCAACAAAGTGACCTCAATTAATCTACCCATAACCTACCCCTTCCTTGTGGTAATATATAAATACGATACTTGGACTTACTCCCTGAAGTGCTACATTGGTTATTCTATCCGTGCGCTTTGCGTATATCATATTCATATTAATTGCAAGAGAATCAAGTGTCATATTAAGAATACCATCGTGCATTTCTTAGCGTTGTTAACTAGGGTGACAGACTAGTTTCGTAGGCAATGCTAGAATGTATGGTATAGCTTTTGTGCCTATCTTGGTGAGATTAACTCCACCATAGATAATGTTACAGAGTCACACACCATAACTAACACCGTCTAACTTTATTAACTCTCCGCTCTGACTTTTATTGGAATGTGAGATTAACTCCACATCCAAGCTAACTTATTAGATAGATACCATTTATACATTTACTGGCGCCGTCCTAAGAGTGGGTCTTAATCCATTCTTTTTGTGATTGCGTTAAGAAATGTCAACAAGCATTTCGGCGCCGTTGTCGGGGAAGGGTGCTAGCCAAACGAACACACATATTTGGATAGATTGATATCACTTGCATCATGTAAGGTATTGAGGACACCATTAGTCACTACTCGAGCGGGATTACCCTTGTTTTGTCTACTTGTGTTTATCTTATGCAGGGTAATGAATGAATTGGAGTGACCATCCGGATAATTATATTGAAGATCCGTAAGTATCGAAAGGGCAAGATCAAGCTTAGAAAAAACTCCAACACCTTCTGTCCCGGACGATCATTAATCAAGGCGTAGCTTAACACCAGTTTTGAGGCTATGGCTATAAGACACTATGAGAGTTCTCTATTCCAACTATGGTCAATAGGCTGGCAGTTGAGATTGGGGATAATGACTTTCAACTCAATCCTGGGCTCATCAACATGTTACAAGCTAGCCAATTTTGTGGAAAGGCACACGAAAATGTGAGTGCTTATCTCCAACGTTTTCGTGGAGGTCTACAGTACTTACACCATTAAGAAGAGTACCAAGAGACGCCATCCTACTTGGCCTCTTTCCATTCTCACCATTGGGAAAGGCAAAGTAGTGGTTCTACGCTGATAAAGAGAAGAATACTACATGGTCACTCTGCTCTCTTTTGCCTTCCTAGTCAAATTCTTTCCTATAGGCAATACAAGTGCCTTACGGAAAAGTTATCCAATTTCCAGCAACAACATGATGAATCTGTCCCAGAAGTGTGGGAACACTTCTAAGATTATATTTCTGAATAACCACATCACGGGATGAAGAACTGGTTACTCATGCAGACCTTCTACCACGAGTTCAACTAAGTACTCGTGAGACCATGGATGTTGTTGCTGAGGTGCTTTCCTATCATTAAATCTATTGAACTTGTGGAGAAGATACCTTCCAACCAGAGATGGAACGAAGAATGTCAACCCTACAAGAAACCAAGAGGAATGCACCAGCTTAAAGAGGGCACACAGTCAACAACTGCCCGAAGATTGAAGAGGATGTGGGCTACAACAATAACAACAACTATCATCCTCAACAGAATCAAGGTTGGAACCAACGGAGGCCCAGCTACCAAGGTTTCTACTTTAAAGAGTTTGAAAGAAAGGATGAAAAGATGACTCCCTACCACCTGATAAAGAAGATCTTGGGAGACCGTCATCCTCGTCAGAATTGGACCCACACAATTGAGACCACGCTATGTGACTTTGGCTCAAGCATCAGCATCATGCCTAAGTCACCCAGCTACACCAAAGGAATACTTGAAGATGAGAAGTATGGTTGGACACTCATACGTGCTAACAGACTTTACGATTATTGGGACAATGAAGAGATGAAAGGGCACCAATCATATTAGGCCAACCATTCTTGCACGGCCAAAGCTATCATCTACACCATCAGTTTAAAAAAAATCTGCTTCACCATCAAGGGGAGAAAGGAGAAATTCAACTTCAAGGACAAGACACTTACATCTCCTGCTCATCCACGAACACCATATCTCTATGAGTTGACACCGGAACCTATGATCAAAACCATCAAAAAAAAAAAAGAGGAACAAGAATAAGAACAAAAAGGCTCAGCCTACAAAGAAGATCCAGGCGTCCTGACCTTAGCATGTTCCATCAACCAGTTGACCTTCAACAACACTTATTGATACGGGATCCAGCATCAACCCAATGGCAAAGGTAATATATAAATTATTATTTGGCAAGATGCCTTTGTACCCGACATATGTGCAGCTGCAGATGGCGGACAAATCATGCCGATTTCTGGATGGAATTGCTAGAGACGTACCCATACAAATCAATGAGCACTATGTCCTTACCGACTTCTTAGTCATGGACACGAGGGAAGAATAGGATCCACCACTAGTGCTGGGGAAACCATTCCTCAACACCACGTGCGTCATCATCTACATCAGATCGGGAGAGATCCACTTCTAGTTCCCTTCAGAAAAAGGTATGCTTTAATAGCTATACAAATTATAAACAGCCAAAGGAGAACAGGTCAGCATGCAAGGAGCAAGCTTGGGGAGGAAGGCCAATTCCTCACATACCCTCGTCACTCCACACGCTGGTTTGCAACCTCTCCATTCACTATTGCTCTTTTCCACAAGTTTGAATGATTTTTGTTGCAGGGGAAATTAAACTAAAGGTTGAATAAAATCATTCCTTTAGAGAAGCAAAGTGAATACTTAAACATGAGATAAATGATCTATGCTAAAAATCTTCAGCAAAACTTTTTCGATAGCATAGAAAGTGACCTTTAGCCCCGTGACAACTCTATCCTTGTTACTACTTGTATATTCCTTTGGGTATGTGTTGTCAACTAATACTGCAGAAATAAAATCATGAGAGGAGCAAAAAGGTCCTAACGCAATTTAAAGAACGAGAAAGAAAGGGACGATGTAATAAAGGAGACAAGTGAGGAACAAGATACATAAAAGGCCAAAGAAGAAAAGCTTCGAAAGGAAGGAAAAGGACCACCACAAGGTGTTACGATGCCATCACACTCCAATAATAAGGTAACATCTTGAGGTAAGTTGTCAGTAATTAAGCTTTACCTTAATTATGGCCTGTTCATAAATAAGGAATCAAACATGTTAGAGTAACAACCTTGCTTGATCCAGCTTTATTAGCTCAACTTGTTTTGTTTCTTTAATTGTTCCTTGACACCACTCTCCTGATCTCATAGTCCCCAACCATATAAGTCAAAACATTGTGCATCCTGTTTTGGAAGATAATCATAATCATTAAACCATTGATGCCCAATTTCGAGCTTATCACCCTTGTCATAAAGAATAATAAATAAACATTAACTCTGTCTTGTTTAATGCGCCTAAGGTTAGAGAATAATGAATAAAGTTATGGTTCTGTTGGTGTTTTCCCACCAACAGGGCCCATGCACTTGATCTCTACCTTGTCTTTGCAAACAGGACACACTTCGAGCAAAATGTGGAGAAGTCTACCACTCCCCCAAAATTCTATAAGTATATGTCCTGAACCCACAAAGTATGCACACTAAACAAGATATTGTCCACTTCCACTATCGAAGCTTCACTTCAAACCATGGGACCAACAAAGAACAAGGGTGATGCCATCCTCCTCGAAATCACTATCTCAAGAGACGCAACCGCCAAGATCTTAATGCACTTGAGAAGTGAGTAAGGTAAGAAGTCTTGTTCGGAGGGCTTTAAATCGCCGAACCCTCGCCGAAAGGTAACTCGGTAAGTTATCCATATTTAATTCCCAGCATTGCATGTTTACTTTCATTAATTGCATAGCATATTTCCCTTTTCCAAATTGCATTTGAAAATACAATAAAAATGTTTAATGTTTTACCATGTCTAAAACCTAAAGCCCCATGAGAGATAAATCCGAGGCTTAACACCCTCGAGAGATATTTACTGTGGTGGCATAAAAATAAAAAAAAAGATGCATTCATAAGTTCTTCATCTTTTTCTTGCATACAAAATAAGAAAACCCAAAAATACTTTTGTTTTGCTAAAAGATCCCGGGCGACAAAAGCAACGTGGCTAACCCCTAACGCTTAATCAAGTTCTACTAGCTTTGTTGTCTATTTGAGTTTAGCAGGATTTCGAAGGAAGAGAGACATGATGAGCCGACTACACTGTCACCATCTACCTCAACTTCCATATCATCAACCCGACATTCCAATCTAGCTTGGGGGGAGAGCACCCCCAGTTATCCCGATAAGTATCTCTACTACTACTATTATTATTAGCTAGATATTTGGTTTGCTTAGTTTGCTTTAGTTTGTTTCGAGTGAGTCTTTATAATCTTTAAAGAGTCTTTGTTATAGTATAAATAAAATGATCAAGAGAGAGTGTGCACCTTTACGCTTTTGCTCAACTAAAAATGACATAATAATAAAGGAGATGATGAATAGTTGCTCCGTCGTAATATCTTTCAAGTACCTAGCTTTCAAGCTTAATTTCTCTCGAAGCTTAAATGTAAAACTGCTTTGACTTGAGATTTACTCTGAACCTGAAATCTGTGGATTGCAAATGCTTGCTCTAGAGTCTAGGTAATTGACGGATATGATATGTGAAAGTTTTGAGCTGCTATTTCTCTTACTCCTAGTAACACTGGATTTCTGGAGATTTATCTTTTGAAAATTATACAAATACACATGATAAGTCCCTGTATGACAGAGTGTTAAAACTCCTACCATAGCCATATATACATGCTCCATAGATTAGGAAAACCCTTTGATATATATAGGCTGCTTGCTTTGCATTGAGTTTGGTCAATCTTTGTCGACCCTTAGAAACTTGTCATGCTGATGTACACTCCATCCATCCACCACATCTATATTCCATTCCACTAGACTCCACTCATATATGCTACTTCTATCCTGGAAGTGCACATCCACCATACACATCCATTATACATCCACCAAATTTGTTCCACTCCCATTCTGGGAGAAGAGCAACAAAAAATACTCTATTCATTCCAGTCAACAAATAAAGCTCTTTTACTCATGTCTATCTCTCAAAAGTTTATTGCAAAAAGAGACTTGGGTTGTCTTAGTTATATAAAAAAAAAGAGAGAAGAAAAAGGGGGATGAAAAATGGACAAGTGTCCTACGGGCGAGTAGAGCCTACCTCCCTAAGAGAAAAAGAGAATAAAGGAGAGTTAAAAAAATGGACAAGTGTCCGCTGAAAATACTTAGATGCCCGCCTCTCCATAAAAAAAGAAAAAGAAAAAGAAGGTGCAACCCAAAGGTTCTCTCAAGTGTTTTCAAGTTTCAAAAGAGAGATGGTTTTTCAAAGAGCTAGAATAGAATTAGACTTTTCTCATCACATTCATTCCATTCATTTCACACCTACCATCATATTCATTTCATTCCATCATGCACATGCATCATCGGTGTGACTTGTAACTTTGGATCCATTGTTTGAACTTACAATACATGCTTAGTAAGTATTTAGTTTTCTCCCCACCTATAAACTCCATATATAAACTTTAAATATAGGGTGAGAGAGAAGAAGGCATAGTGTCCTACTGCCTTTAGTCCAAAAATACCACATACTATGAGAGGAAGGCAAAATAACCTTATTGCCTTAGTAAGGATCCACCATTACCACATATAAGAGACTTGAAAGGGTCATCTTGAAGGAACTTTGAGTTTTATTTCGAAAATCAGTAAAAAAACTCCAGAATGATGGTTGAATAAAGAGTTTGAGACCTAGTGCTTGACTTGATTGTTCTATCTTTCAATTGCCCATGATCACAAGAAAAAAAGCTACAAGCTCCATGATTAAAGGTAATATGGGTAAGTTGAAGGTTGAAATAGTTTATTCTTATCCGGAGATGAAATTTTGTTTGAAAGCATGTGTACTTACGAGGTGTGAAAGCGTTGCAGCAACTCCTGATCCGACATAGTCTTGCTAGGGACTAGCAAGAGGTAAGCTTGGGGAGCTTGTTGGTATATCTTATAGCATAAAATATAGAGGTTTTTAAAACGAAAATAAGGGCTTAAAATGAATATCAACATAGTATAGGGGCTTGACTAACATGATTCCACTAGTTTTGGTGATTTATATATTTTTCAGGGATTAAACAGAAAATGCCCAAGAGTTTGCAAGCCTTACGACATAAAGACGTATCCGTGACGTAACCCAATATGGAACATACACTAGAACATTCCAGAAGAGACCGCAGAGAGCACCGGAAGGAAGGTAGGGCCCACCTCGGGCGCCCGGCGCCCACTCGAGGGGCATGGCGGCGGCCGCCCTGTGGGACCCCCCCGTCGACCTCCCATTCAAGGTCGGTTCACCACCGCCTATGAGGAGCAATCTAGTCCATCCATCAAGGTCGGTTTGATCCAAGGGCTCCCGTGCATCCTCTGGGGCTATATAACAAGACCCCCTGACCCCTGGGTGAAACCCTAATTCATTCTAATTCATTCCAACCCCAAGTCATCAAGTCAAGATCCCAAGCCCTAGTTCCACCATATTAGAGCATTAGCTATCTAGGCAAGTCTCTAGAAGAAGTCAAGTATTGTCTTGGATTCTGGATAGTCAAGAAGTAGCGGGGAGCGAAGCTTCACGTGGCTTCTCTCTTGTATCTCATTTGTAAGTATTTGTTAGAATACAATTGCCATGACTTTATTCTATTTAATGATTATATTCTTAGTTATATGTTTCAATGTCTATTATGATTATATATCTAGTATAGCTAGATTGTCTTTATATTCAAGCATGGAGTCGTATAAGCCCCACTTAGATGGCCACTATGTGGGTGGTCAACAATGTGTAAACGTGGTGTTTATACAACGTTTGCCTGCGACATCACCCTATATTCCGGGACGTGTGGTAGATCGTGGATGTGACACTCCCATTGAGTCCTTTGGAGTCCACCCCCCGAATGTAGGGCTAGTTGAACTTTGTTACTATGGTAGGTTGGTTTTGTTCCTAATCTTCCTTAGTAATATTCACCATGTGTAGATATATTGCTTTCCTGCCATGATTGCTAGGTGTACTTTGCACTAATCTTAATATGCATTGACATATAAGTAGGAGTAACATAGGAATATTCTGTCTATGCTACCTATACCATCTATTTGCCCTTCTATGACAGATTCTAGTGGCATACGTTGATCTTTGACTTGGCACTTATCATTTATCTTTATTATCTTTATGTGACTTACCCCTGTTCAGAGTAGTTAGATTACATATGGTTATTCTACTTTACAACACTGCAAGTGACCTCAATTAATCTACCCATAACCTACCCCTTCCTTGTGGTAATATATAAATACGATACCTGGACTTACTCCCTATGTGAAGTGCTACATTGGTTATTCTATCATTGCGCTTGCGGATATCATATTCATATTAATTGCAAGAGAATCAAGTGTCATATTAAGAATACCATCGTGCATTTCTTAGCGTTGTTAACTAGGGTGACAGACTAGTTTCGTAGGCAATGCTAGAATGTATGATATAGCTTTTGTGCCTATCTTGGTGAGATTAACTCCACTATAGATAATGTTCTGAGTCACACACCATAACTAACACCGTCTAACTTTATTAACTCTCCGCTCTGACTTTTATTGGAATGTGAGATTAACTCCACATCCAAGCTAACTTATTAGATACATACCATTTATACATTTCTGGCGCCGTCCTAAGAGTGGGTCTTAATCCATTCTTTTGTGATTGCGTTAAGAAATGTGAACAAAGTGCTAATTTGAGGCCTATGGCAAGTGATTCTTAGAAAAACTCTCTAATGGTCCACTTGTTCAAATTTAGGTTCTCTAGGGCAAGGCATTTGATTCCACAACCGCGAAAAATTCTAACTTCGATTCTATCGCGGATTGGAAACTTCTCTTTGTTTTGAGTTCGCGCTGAAATCAACGCCAGCAGTCCCTAATGTCACATCCAGAAATATATATTAACGGTTGGGGAACGCAATGTAATTGATCCAACCATCATCTAACCTATCCACCCTAACTTCCTATGTACCTTTCGTGCCGTTCCCCTTCTTGTTTTGGTTCGTTGGTCGACACAGAGATTTTCGATGGAATTCCAAGATTTCACTCTAAACAAGTGCTACTTTGAGGCCTATGGCAAGTGATTCATAGAAAAACTCTCTAATGGTCCACTTGTTCAAATTTAAGTTCTATAGGGTTAGGCATTTGATTCCACATCCGCAAAAAAGTCTAGCTTCGATTCTATCGCCGGATTGGAAACTTCTCTTTGTTCGTAGTTCGAAATCAACGCCCGCCAGTCCCTAATGTCACATCTAGAAACATATATTAACGGTTGGCGAACGCAATGTAATTGATCCTACCATCATCTAACCTATCCACCCTAACTTCCTATGTGCCTTTCGTGTCGTTACCCTTCTTGTTTTAGGTTCGTAGGTCGACATAGAGATTTTTGATGGAATTCTAAGATTTCACTCTAAACAACTGCTACTTTGAGTTCAAAAAAAAAAAAAACAAGTGCTACTTTGAGGCCTATGGCAAGTGATTCTTAGAAAAACTCTCTAATGTTCCACTTGTTCGAATTTAGGTTCTCTAGGGCGAGGCATTTGATTCCACAACCGTGAAAAGTCTAGCTCCATTCTATCGCGGATTGGAAACTTCTCTTTGTTTTTCAGTTCGCGCTGAAATCAACGCCAGGCCCCCTAATGTCACATCCGAAAACATATATTAACGGTTGGGGAACGCAATGTAATTGATCCAACCATCATCTAACCTATCCACCCTAACTTCTATGTACCTTTAGTGTCGCTCCCCTTCTTGTTTCGTTTTCGTAGGTCGACACACGTTTTTTGATGGAATTCCAAGATTTTACTCTAAACAAGTGCTACTTTGAGGCCTATGGCAAGTGATTCATAGAAAAACTCTCTAATGGTCCACTTGTTCCAATTTAGGTTCTCTAGGGCGAGGCATTTGATTCCACAACCGCAAAAAAGTCTAGCTTCGATTCTATCGCCGGATTGAAAACTTCTCTTTGTTTGTAGTTCGCTGAAATGAACGCCAGCAGTCCCTAATGTCACATCGAAACATATATTAACGGTTGGGGAAGGCAATGTAATTGATCCTACCATCATCTAACCTATCCACCCTAACTTCCTATGTACCTTTCGTGTCGTTCCCCTTCTTGTTTCGGTTCGTTGGTTGACATAGAGATTTTCGATGGAATTCCAAGATTTCACTCTAAACAAGTGCTACTTTGAGGCCTATGGCAAGTGATTCTTAGAAAAACACTCTAATGGTCTACTTGTTCGAATTTAGGTTCTCTAGGGCGAGGCATTTGATTCCACAACCGCGAAAAATTCCAGCTCGATTCTATCGCGGATTGGAAACATCTCTTTGTTTTGAGTTCGCGCTGAAATCAACGCCAGGCCAGTCCCTAATGTCACATCGAAACATATAATAACGGTTGGGGATCGCAATGTAATTGATCCTACCATCATCTAACCTATCCACCCTAAGTTCCTATGTACCTTTCGTGTCGTTCCCCTTCTTGTTTCGGTTCGTTGGTCGACAAGAGATTTTCGATGGAATTCCAAGATTTCACACTAAACAAGTGCTACTTTGAGGCCTATGGCAAGTGATTCTTAGAAAAACTCTCTAATGGTCCACTTGTTCGAATTTAGGTTCCCTAGGGCGAGGCATTTGATTCCACAACCGCGAAAAAAGTCTGGCTCGATTCTATCGCGGATTGGAAACATCTCTTTGTTTTGAGTTCGCGCTGAAATCAACGCCCGGCCGTCCCTAATGTCACATTTAGAAACATATATTCACGGTTGGGGAACGCAATGTAATTGATCCTACCATCATCTAACCTATCCACCCTAAGTTCCTATGTACCTTTCGTGCCGTTCCCCTTCTTGTTTCGGTTCGTTTGGTCGACCACGAGATTTTTTCGATGGAATTCCAAGATTTCACTCTAAACAAGTGCTACTTTGAGGCCTATGGCAAGTGATTCTTAGAAAAACTCTCTAATGGTCCACTTGTTCGAATTTAGGTTCCCTAGGGCGAGGCATTTGATTCCACAACCGCGAAAAAGTCTGGCTCGATTCTATCGCCGGATTGGAAACATCTCTTTGTTTTGAGTTCGCGCTGAAATCAACGCCAGCAGTCCCTAATGTCACATTTAGAAACATATATTCACGGTTGGGGAACGCAATGTAATTGATCCTACCATCATCTAACCTATCCACCCTAAGTTCCTATGTACCTTTCGTGCCGTTCCCTTCTTGTTTCGGGTTCGTTGGTCGACCGCGTAGATTTTCGATGGAATTCTAAGATTTCACTCTAAACAAGTGCTACTTTGAGGCCTATGGCAAGTGATTCATAGAAAAACTCTCTAATGGTCCACTTGTTCAAATTTAAGTTCTATAGGGTTAGACATTTGATTCCACATCCGCAAAAAAAGTCTAGCTCGATTCTATCGCCGGATTGGAAACTTCTCTTTGTTAAGTAGTTCGCGCTGAAATCAACGCCGGCAGTCCCTAATGTCACATCTAGAAACATATATTAACGGTTGGCGAACGCAATGTAATTGATCCTACCATCATCTAACCTATCCACCCTAACTTCCTATGTGCCTTTCGTGTCGTTACCCTTCTTGTTTCGGTTCGTAGGTCGACATAGAGATTTTTTGATGGAATTCCAAGATTTCACTCTAAACAAGTGCTACTTTGAGTTGAAAAAAAAACAAGTGCTACTTTGAGGCCTATGGCAAGTGATTTTTAGAAAAACTCTCTAATGGTCCACTTGTTCGAATTTAGGTTCTCTAGGGCGAGGCATTTGATTCCACAACCGCGAAAAAGTCTAGCTCCATTCTATCGCGGATTGGAAACTTCTCTTTGTTTTGAGATCGCTGAAATCAACGCCGGCCAGTCCCTAATGTCACATCCGTAAACATATATTAACGGTTGGGGAACGCAATGTAATTGATCCTACCATCATCTAACCTATCCACCCTAACTTCCTATGTACCTTTTGTGTCGTTCCCCTTCTCGTTTCGGTTCGTTGGTGGACCGTTACGAGATTTTCGATGGAATTCCAAGATTTCACTCTAAACAAGTGCTACTTTGAGCCCTATGGCAAGTGATTCTTAGAAAAACTCTCTAATGGCCCACTTGTTCAAATTTAGGTTCTCTAGGGCAAGGCATTTGATTCCACAACCGCGAAAAAATTCTAGCTCGATTCTATCGCGGATTGGAAACTTCTCTTTGTTTTGAGTTCCCATTCTTGTTTTGGTTCATAGGTCGACACCGAGATTTTCGATGGACTTCCAAGATTTCACTCTAAACAAGTGCTACTTTGAGGCCTATGGCAAGTGATTCAGAGAAAAACTCTCTAATGGTCCACTTGTTCAAATTTGAGTTCTATAGGGTTAGGCATTTGATTCCACATCCGCAAAAAAGTCTAGCTCGATTCTATCGCCGGATTGCAAACTTCTCTTTGTTAAGTAGTTCGGCGCTTGAAATCAACGCCAGCCAGTCCCTAATGTCACATCCAAACATATATTAACGGTTGGCGAACGCAATGTAATTGATCCTACCATCATCTAACCTATCCACCCTAACTTCCTATGTGCCTTTCGTGTCGTTACCTCTCTTGTTTTTTGGGTTCGTAGGTCGACATAGAGATTTTTGATGGAATTCTAAGATTTCACTTTGTAAACAAGTGCTACTTTGAGTTCAAAAAAAAAAACAAGTGCTACTTTGAGGCCTATGGCAAGTGATTCTTAGAAAAACTCTCTAATGGTCCACTTGTTCGAATTTAGGTTCTCTAGGGCGAGGCATTTGATTCCACAACCGTGAAAAAAAGTCTAGCTCGATTCTATCGCCGGATTGGAAACTTCTCTTTGTTTTGAGTTCGCGTTGAAATCAACGCCGGCCATCCCTAATGTCACATCCGAAAACATATATTAACGGTTGGGGAACGCAATGTAATTGATCTTACCATCATCTAACCTATCCACCCTAACTTCCTATGTGCCTTTCGTGTCGTTACCCTTCTTGTTTCGGTTCGTAGGTCGACATGGAGATTTTTGATGGAATTCTAAGATTTCACTCTAAACAAGTGCTACTTTGAGTTCAAAAAAAACAAGTGCTACTTTGAGGCCTATGGCAAGTGATTCTTAGAAAAACTCTCTAATGGTCCACTTGTTCGAATTTAGGTTCTCTAGGGCGAGGGATTTGATTCCACAACCGCGAAAAAAGTCTAGCTCGATTCTATCGCCGGATTAGAAACTTCTCTTTGTTTTGAGTTCGCGTTGAAATCAACGCCAGCCAGATCCCTAATGTCACATCCGTAAACATATATTAACGGTTGGGGGAACGCAATGTAATTGATCCTACCATCATCTAACCTATCCACCCTAACTTCCTATGTACCTTTCGTGTCGCTTCCCTTCTTGTTTCGGTTCATTGGTTAGACCACGTAGATTTTCGATGGAATTCCAAGATTTCACTCTTAACAAGTGCTACTTTGAGGCCTATGGCAAGTGATTCTTAGAAAAACTCTTTAATGGTCCACTTGTTCGAATTTAGGTTCTCTAGGGCGAGGCATTTGATTCCACAACCGCGAAAAAGTCTAGCTAGATTCTATCGCGGATTGGAAACTTCTCTTTGTTTTGAGTTCGCGCAAATCAACACCAGCAATCCCTAATGTCACATCCGAAAATATATATTAACGGTTGGGGAACGCAATGTAAATGATCCAACCATCATCTAACCTATCCACCCTAACTTCCTATGTACCTTTCGTGTGCGTTCCCCTTCTTGTTTCGGTTCGTTGGTCGACCTGTAGATTTTCGATGGAATTCTAAGATTTCACTCTAAACAAGTGCTACTTTGAGGCCTATGGCAAGTGATTCATAGAAAAACTCTCTAATGGTCCACTTGTTCAAATTTAAGTTCTATAGGGTTAGACATTTGATTCCACATCCGCAAAAAAAAGTCTAGCTCGATTCTATCGCCGGATTGGAAACTTCTCTTTGTTCGTAGTTCGCTGAAAATCAACGCCAGCAGTCCCTAATGTCACATCTAGAAACATATATTAACGGTTGGCGAACGCAATGTAATTGATCCTACCATCATCTAACCTATCCACCCTAACTTCCTACGTGCCTTTCGTGTCGTTACCCTTCTTGTTTCGGTTCGTAGGTCGACATAGAGATTTTTGATGGAATTCTAAGATTTCACTCTAAACAAGTGCTACTTTGAGTTTAAAAAAAAAAAAAAAAACAAGTGCTACTTTGAGGCCTATGGCAAGTGATTTTTTTGAAAAACTCTCTAATGGTCCACTTGTTCGAATTTAGGTTCTCTAGGGCGAGGCATTTGATTCCACAACCGCTGAAAAAGTCTAGCTCCATTCTATCGCCGGATTGGAAACTTCTCTTTGTTTTGAGATCAAGGCGCTGAAATCAACGCCCGGCCAGTCCCTAATGTCACATCCGAAACATATATTAACGGTTGGGGAACGCAATGTAATTGATCCTACCATCATCTAACCTATCCACCCTAACTTCCTATGTACCTTTTTGTGTCGTTCCCCTTCTTGGTTTCGGTTCGTTGGTCGACCGCGAGAGATTTTCGATGGAATTCAAGATTTCACTCTAAACAAGTGCTACTTTGAGCCCTATGGCAAGTGATTCTTAGAAAAACTCTCTAATGGCCCACTTGTTCAAATTTAGGTTCTCTAGGGCAAGGCATTTGATTCCACAACCGCGAAAAATTCTAGCTCGATTCTATCGCCGGATTGGAAACTTCTCTTTGTTTTGAGTTCCCATTCTTGTTTTTTTGGTTCATAGGTCGACACACTGATTTTCGATGGACTTCCAAGATTTCACTCTAAACAAGTGCTACTTTGAGGCCTATGGCAAGTGATTCGAGAAAAAACTCCTAATGGTCCACTTGTTCAAATTTGAGTTCTATAGGGTTAGGCATTTGATTCCACATCCGCAAAAAGTCTAGCTTCGATTCTATCGCCGGATTGCAAACTTCTCTTTGTTCGTAGTTCGCGCGAAAATCAACGCCAAGCCCCCTAATGTCACATCCGAGAAACATATATTAACGGTTGGCGAAACGCAATGTAATTGATCCTACCATCATCTAACCTATCCACCCTAACTTCCTATGTGCCTTTCGTGTCGTTACCTCTCTTTGTTTTGGTTCGTAGGTCGACATAGAGATTTTTGATGGAATTCTAAGATTTCACTTGTAAACAAGTGCTACTTTGAGTTCAAAAAAAAAGTGCTACTTTGAGGCCTATGGCAAGTGATTCTTAGAAAAACTCTCTAATGGTCCACTTGTTCGAATTTAGGTTCTCTAGGGCGAGGCATTTGATTCCACAACCGTGAAAAAGTCTAGCTCGATTCTATCGCCGGATTGGAAACTTCTCTTTGTTTTGAGTTCAGCGTTGAAATCAACGCCGCCAGATCCCCTAATGTCACATCCGAAAACATATATTAACGGTTGGGGAACGCAATGTAATTGATCTTACCATCATCTAACCTATCCACCCTAACTTCCTATGTGCCTTTAAATGTCGCACCCTTCTTGTTTCGGTTCGTAGGTCGACATGGAGATTTTTGATGGAATTCTAAGATTTCACTCTAAACAAGTGCTACTTTGAGTTCAAAAAAAAAACAAGTGCTACTTTGAGGCCTATGGCAAGTGATTCTTAGAAAAACTCTCTAATGGTCCACTTGTTCGAATTTAGGTTCTCTAGGGCGAGGGATTTGATTCCACAACCGCGAAAAAGTCTAGCTCGATTCTATCGCCGGATTAGAAACTTCTCTTTGTTTTGAGTTCGCGTTGAAATCAACGCCAGCAGTCCCTAATGTCACATCCAGAAACATATATTAACGGTTGGGGAACGCAATGTAATTGATCCTACCATCATCTAACCTATCCACCCTAACTTCCTATGTACCTTTCGTGTCGTTCCCTTCTTGTTTTTTAGTTCATTGGTCGACCACGAGAGATTTTCGATGGAATTCCAAGATTTCACTCTTAACAAGTGCTACTTTGAGGCCTATGGCAAGTGATTCTTAGAAAAACTCTTTAATGGTCCACTTGTTCGAATTTAGGTTCTCTAGGGCGCGGGCATTTGATTCCACAACCGCGAAAAAGTCTAGCTAGATTCTATCGCCGGATTGGAAACTTCTCTTTGTTTTGAGTTCGCGCTGAAATCAACACCAGCAGTCCCTAATGTCACATCCAGAAATATATATTAACGGTTGGGGGAACGCAATTTTATAAGAAATCAAGTATAATTCGCAATTCTGAGTAAGCAATCGCGATCTACACTTGAGTCCATATAAACCCGGTATTCGAAATCTCGAGTGATTTCAAACTCATCAACAATACAACCAAGATCGTTGAGCTCAGTAGTCCCAATCCGCAGGTATCTCCAACCAAATTTGAATATATTATAATTAGAGTGCGATGTACACATTTATTTCAAAAGTAATTCAGAGTGCGGAAGCAATAGCTTTCGAAAATACAGCGGAAATCAAAATAAATTAGATAGTGCCAACATAATGTCACCCCTGTAATAGCATGAGACAGGGAAATATGGAGATTGCCATACCTAGGCATTACTCTTCAACCACAGCACATCACAACAGGCTAGAACCATGCTAGACGGAGTCACCTGCAATGGTGGGAATTAACCCGTGAGTACTCAATTGTACTCCGCAAGACTTACCCGTCTTAAACCAGAAAATAAGGAAAAGACTCCAAGGAGTATGCTTGGCTTTATCTCGAGCTGGCTGACTCACATTTATTTCGGAAATAAAGTTGATTAGTGCGCATACCCATACTACTCAGGTTCTTCCAAGTTAAAAGGTTGTTATTATATACATAACCATAAGTCCTGTATAGTCAAGATTAAAACATATGCTCAGCGATATATAAATAACAAATAAGTAACTTGATCAACATTTTAACATCAGCGGCATGAATAAAGTAACCATTTTATTGTGATATTAGACTACGATGCCGCGGAAGCATCCCGGGTTCTCACCGCCCGGGAGATGGCGATTCGAATCGATTCATTGACCCACCGGCGAATACCCTGTCATACACTAGGTCTACGTCTCGACCGGACCTAATCACTTCAAGATGTTAGGGGCGTATGTCTCGGACCTGTCGGGAACCCCTCCTCTCGAGCCACCAAGTGAGCAGGCAACTAAGACGACGCTTCAGGCGCCTGCGCTGCGCCCGATCAAACCCAACCGACCACGCCTAGGAGGGGCGTTAAGCGTACAAGCACCGGCCCCTAACAATCTCACAAGCTTCGTGGCTCCGCGACCCGGCGGAGCCTACTATATAACCCAGGTACGTTCAACTTCCGACAAAGGGTAAAGTCCTTAGCCGATCAGATGGAAGACCACAATATCCATCCGATCTCACATGTTTTATTATTCAGGTTCTCAGCAGCAGCTTGTTAACCACCAACGTGATTAACCCAACAACAAACCTCACAAGTGACCGGAAATCACTGTCTACTGCAATCACCATAACTGAGCATTTATTTAACCTAGACTCCTAAATAGGATAGGTCAACAACTTCAGCAAGGATATCTATGCATCAACGGTTTCAACCACTTCCTATACTTAATGCAGCATTCATAAAAGGACTCAACAAGTTAATTTAGAAAGCATAGGAAAGTTCAGCATGCACCGGGGCTTGCCTTCAGAAAAGTAGTAGGAAGAAGTTAGAGTCCTCTGGAAGCTTGAGTCCTGGTCCTCCTTCTCCTGTGGGGTCTTTTGGCTGCGCTCCGAGATGATGAAGGTTGACCTCCTGCTCCTTGATCTCCTCCCGAACTAACTCCTCCGATCCTGATATGATGCATGCATATGCAAGATTGATTAATACCAATGCAATGTAAACATGCTTGCATATAAATGAGATAAAATGTGGATGAATGCATTATGATGTATGATACTAGTAAGTGGATATCTCTTCTGTAGAAACATAAATATAACTACACAAGAAACCCTAATAACCTACATCCATCAAACACCCTATTTCACTAAACACTGAAAATGGCAGCTAGACATGCTGTTACTAAAACAGTCACACAGGGAGTTCTATAACTCCAAATGCAGCAAACAAATACTCGTTGGAAAGCTAACAAAATTATCTACAAATCATTCAATACACTCTCAACCAGATTCTAACATCTACAGCCTCGAAAGCAGCAAAAACAGAGGCTCTGTTTTCAGACAAACCATAACCTACAACATCTACTAAAAATCACTCAAGCATGCACTTCACCTAGAACCTTTTCAGCAAGCAAGACAAGTCATAATCTACCAACTAAACCTACTGGTTAAGCCAAAAGATAAACTAAATCACATGAAATGATATTCCCTAAACAAACACTATGCATGCACACTTTAAATATATAAAAGCTAGGATTAATAAATTGACCAAAAAGCACAAGGCTATCAAACTAAGCACATCAACAGGTCCTACTCATGCTAGGAACAAATAGTAGACCACCCAAAATGTATTACCATAACATTACCTTGCATTTTCCAAGCATTTACTATGCAAATTGAAAAGATGATAAATACATAAACACCTTAGAAAAATCTACAAAATTACCAGAGTATCCTACTGGCCAAACATGCCTACCATAAAATTTCATGGCAAACTCATGCACATACTGTCCTACACAAAAATGACAAGCTATCAATGAACCTAGGCATGAAAATACTTTTGTACTGTGAAAAGCATGAAACTGCCTAACCATGAACATGGGAAGCTACATGACAGTAACAAATACATGTACAAAAAGTATCATGGCAAAAACCCTAGTAATTATGTTTCTATGAATTTCCTAAGAAAGCATGATAAATAGCACATAAATCAAAAATCACATTTCTACAACAGAACATAGGATGTATGATATTTTTCCTGCACTCTACATCCAAAAACATGAACATTTCATATAGGAACCACTATTTTATCATGCACCAAGAATTAGATATGCATTTCCCTATTTACATGGCAATTAAAGCAATAAATCTAGATAAATATAAAAACTGCCAGAAAAACCTAATCTCATATTTTTCTATTGTAGATCTACTCACAAGGATCACAACAAAATTTGTCTCACTCAAAGCCGGGCTAAAATGAGCAAGTTATGGATTTTCTAAGACATGCAATACGTTACGGAAAATAAAAACAGAAAAAGAAAATGGACCTGACACATGGGGCCCACGTGTCATAGACACAAAGCAGGGGAGCGGGCTGCTCGGCGGATCTCCGCCGGCGGCGGGTTTCGCCAACCAGCTATACCAAACGAACCGACTCAACGAGATCTATCGATCCATGCCCTTAGCGCGGCCTAAGACGCACCCTAGCGGCAATGGCGGCGCTGCACGGCGGCGATAGGCGCCAGCGGCGGGGCGGTCACCGGGCGACCGGTGGTTTCCGACGATGGCTGACTAAGGTGAGGCGAGTAAGTGCTTTAGCACGGTGAGGCGACGCCGTCGACTACCCGGTCGAATAAAACGACGGCGGGAGGTGCTTGACGGCGGCACACCGGTGGCGGCGGCGATCACGGCGGTCGCGCTGCCCGCGTTCCCGGCGGCGAGGGGCCTCGCGGCGCCCGATGACAGGGTGTCGAGGCACCAGCACTCCCCCGCGCACACTCCGCGTGCACTAGGAGAGGCGAGAGGTGGCCGGGGTGGCGGCCCGCGCCACCGCCGGCACCGAGCCGGTGGGCGCTCGGTGAGCGGCGCGCGTTTCAAAAACTGGCGAGTCACGTCGATTGGTCCCAGGACAGGGTAGAGCACGTTAAAGCGATGTTAGAACGCCAATAACGGCAGGAAAAACGCGACCCGAAGCTCACGACGGTGAGCCTCGACACGGCGGCCCATGCCGACCGGCTTTTCCCGGCGAGCGGGATTCCGCCGATTTGGCCCTCACCTTGGCTGCAGGATGGTCCAGCGGGGTCGGGGGGACGGGGGAGCTAATGAAGCTAGAGGCGAGCTTGGACGGGGGCGGGGATGCGGTGGTGGTCGGCGCGACGCCGGCAATGGCGAGGAGGGCAGGCCCGGCGAGCTGCTAGCTTCTTCTTCTTTGCTTTGGCTTGCGGGAGAAGGGAAGGGGAAGTGGAGTGCGGTGCAAGGGGCGCCGTTTCCTCCCTCAAGAAGGCACGCGCGCGGCGGGAGTGGCGGGGAAATGCGCGCCACGCGGCATCGGGCGGCGAACACGCAGGGCGAGGGCCCCCGTCGGGGCAAGAGGAGGCCGATAGGCCCGATTTTCTTTCCCTCTCTCTATTTTTGCTAATTTCCTCGGAAACCATGCTGAATCAGCAAAAACTCTAATTGAACGAAATGTTCCTCATGAAACACGGCTTATACAAAGTTTCTCCAAACTCGGCCTAGATTTGGAACTATGATCGATCAAAGAGAAACTACTCCACCAAAGTAAACCCTAATTCAAGCTCAATTCAAACAAACTTCGAATTTTTCGACATGATCCACTCATTATCAAGCAATCGGCCTATGACATCTTTTGTTCTACAACAAATTATCTACACAAGTCATGAAGAGTGCACACAAATGCAAAACCTCTAGCTAGGACTTTTGAGCAAAACAAGATAAATTACTCTCACGGTCAAACAAGGTCAAACGAATTCAAACCATCATTATAAAATCAAGTCAGGGAACATGACCAACATCAATTATGCTCTAACACCTTCTCTAAACATCATTAAGAATAAATAAACATTAAACTTCTAATTATGCAAACATTTCATACATGAAATGACAAGGCAAAACATAGCAAGCAAATTAACCACATTTAAACAAGCAAATGACCCCTATCATTTCATGTGCATGATTGCATAGGACTAAATGATGATTATGCTCATGAAATGCAGATGCTAATGTCATGCTTAAAACCAGGGTGTTACAAATCTACCCCCCTTAAGAAAATCTCGTCCCGAGATTTGTCGGTACTAACCATTCATTGGAAAATACGGGATAGACTTCTCGTAGATACTCTTATGTTTCCCACGTAGCATCCTTCTCTCCATGATTGCTCCATAGAATCTGGGATAGCTTCATTATCTTGTTGCGAGTTGCTCTCTCTTTTAGTATCCAATATTTGAATTGGCCTTTCAAAATATGTCAGGTCTGTATCTACTTCAGCATTTCTGACTGGAATCCGTTCTTCGTGGCACTCTCAAACATTTCTTCAATTGAGATACATGGAAAAACATTAAAGACTAATCTCAACTCTTGAGGTAATTGTCGTTAATAAGCAACTTTTCCCTTTCTTGCAATGATCCGATAAGGACCTACAAATCTAGGTGCTAATTTCCTTTTTTACTCCAAAGCGTTGCACTCGCTTCATAGGTGACACCTTAAGATACACAAAATCACCAACTCTGAATTCCAACAGTTTCTGACGTTTGTCAGCATAGCTTTTCTAGCGGGCTTGAGCTGCGGCTAGATGTTGTTGCACTGTCCTAACCTTCTGTTCTGCTTCCTCAACGAAGTTGATGCCATAATAGGTTACGTCTCTGGTTTCTACCCAATTTAAAGGTGTTCTACACTTTCTACCATACAAAGCTTCAAATGGAGCCATCTTGATGCTTGCTTGATAACTGTTGTTGTAGGAGAATTCTGCAAATGGTAACCATTTATCCCAAGGACCTTTAGCAGATAAAACACATGCTCTCAACATGTCTTCTAGGATCTGATTCACTTGTTCGGTTTGTCCCATTGTTCACGGTTGATAGGCTGAACTACGAAGTAGCTTTGTGTTTAAGGCTTCTTGTAGACACTCCCAAAATTTATCGGTCCACTTGGATCCTCGGTCAGACACTATGCTCTTGGGCACTCCATGTAGACGAACTAACTGAGAAATATAGATTTCTGCATACTGGTGAGGTTCATAGCTAACGTTCACAGGAATGAAATGTGCTACTTTGGTTAGTCTATCCACAATCACCCAAATTGCATCAAATCCTTGCGGGGTACGTGGAAGTCCAACAATGAGATCCATAATGATGTGATCCCATTTCCAATCAGAGATTGGCAAAGGTTGTAGCAATCCGGCAGGTTTCATATGAATGGCCTTGACTCTACAACAATTGTCGCACTTGGCTACATGAGCTGCAATTTCTTTCCTCATCTTTGTCCACCAAAAATGTGACCTCAATTCTTTGTACATCTTGTTGCTGCCTGGATGGTTAGATAAGGTAGAAGAATGTGCCTCTGTCAAGATGTGGTCTCTAAGTTCTTTGTCCTTAGGTACAACAAGACGATTATCATACCATAACACATCATTCTCATCAATCCTGAAGTGTTCACTTGGTTTTGCTTTGAGCTTTTGCTTGATAAAAGAGATACCTTTATCTGTTTTCTGCTCTTTGATGACCCTCTCCTCTAGAGAATTTTGCACTTGTAGGTTATGCAAGACTGCGGGGTGCATTAAACTACACTTCTCCTCCAGCAATGGTTGCTCAATAGTACAATGTACCTTCTGACTCAAGGCGGCTGCGACGACATTCGCCTTGCCCTGATGGTTATGTACCTCCAAATTATAATCCTTGATCAACTCTAACCATCTTCTTTGTCTCATATTCAATTGATCTTGAGTGAAGATATATTTCAGACTCTTGTGATCCGTGTAAATATGGCACACATTTCCAAGAAGATAATGGCGCCAAATCTTGAGGGCATGCACAACGGCTGCTAACTCCAAATCATGTGTCGGATAATTTACTTCGTGTTTGCGTAATTGTCGTGATGCATAGGCAATCACTCTTCCTTCCTGCATGAGTACACATCCTAGACCTGTACCACATGCATCGCAAAACACATCAAAAGGTTTCTCTATATACGGTTGTGCAAGCACGGGAGCGGTTGTTAACAACTCTCGTAATGTATGAAAAGCTGTCTCACACTCGTGTGTCCACACAAACTTCTCATCCTTCTGCAGCAATCTTGTCATAGGTTTGGCAATCTTAGAAAAGTCGGGTATGAATCGACGATAGTACCCGGCTAAACCAAGAAAACTCCGAATCTCTATAACAGAGGTCGGCGCCTTCCAATCCATGACTTCCTAAACTTTGCTTGGATCCACTGAAATTCCATCTTCTGATAAGACATGTCCAAGAAATTGTACCTTCTTTAGCCAAAACTCACATTTGCTAAACTTAGCATAAAGTTTGTGCTCTCTCGAGCACGGCTAATACTATTATTCGATCTTGTTGCATGGTCTTCTTCATTTTACGAAATATACCAAAATATCATCGATAAACACAACCACAATTTGTCTAACTTCGGGCATGAATACCGAATTCATTAGGCACATAAAATGAGCTGGAGCATTTGTCAAGCCAAAGGACATGACAAGATACTCATACAACCCATATTTTGTAGAGAAAGCAGTCTTTGGAATATCTTGTGGCCTGATCTTGATTTGATGATAGCCTGAACGAAGATCGATTTTGGAGAAAACTTTTGCTTTGGACAACGGATCAAAGAGAATGTCAATGCGTGGCAAAGGACACTTGTTCTTGGATCACACCGCATTGAGTGGTCGATAATCCACACACATCCTCAAAGATTGGTCCTTTTTCTTCACAAAAAGAGCAGGACATCCCCATGGTGAAGAGCTTGGTCTAATCAAACCTTTATCTAGCAACTCTTGTATCTAAACTTTCAACTCAGCCAATTAGGTAGGCGGCATCCTATAAGGCCTTACGGATATCGGTGTTGTCCCTGGTAGAAGCTCTATGGCGAACTCAACATCTCTGTCTGGTGGTAAACCTGGTAAGTCTTCCGGAAAAACATCGGGAAACTCACATACCACTGGTATATCTGATATACGAGTGACTTGTAGAGCGGCGGAGACACGATTCAGATTAGGGGTTTTGGGGAGAATTATCTGGTGTTCATTTCCATCACGGGGATCTTTCAAATGGATGACCCTATTCAGGGTGTCTATAATTACTCCCCATGTCTTCATCCAATTCATTCCCAAAATGACATCCAAACTCAGCCCGGGTAATACTATCAGGGAGGTGAAGATCTGTAAATTGCCAATTCTAATCTGCATTTCGACAACCTTCTGGTAAAAGTTGATCGGCTCTGTTTGAGCTAATCGATAACCATAACCCAAATCTGATATCTGCTCATTATGTTCTTGGGCAAAAGCTTGGCTCATAAAAGAGTGAGATGATCGAGTCAAACAATACCCGCAAAGATTGTGATTGTTGACTAGGCAAGTGCCGGCCGATTCTGAGACTCATACGGACTTTCTTCAACATTGGTGGAGTTAATTTGTCCAACCCTTTGCACGTAGGGTTGGGCTACTCTTGGGTTGTGGGCAAAACCTAGAAAAATGTCCCGGCGTCCCACAATTATAGCACTTGTTGTGAGTAGAAGCACTATATCCAACAAGATCCGTGTGGGCTCACGGAGCAAGTGTAACATGAGCCTTCCCCGTAGCGAGAACTCTCAAGTTGCGGCTCCTCTTGCGGTGGTGCATCTGGTTGGTAGGAGCTTGGATGACTAATGAGCGAGAACCTTGTTCCGGCTTCGCACTAGTTTCCATTGGTCTCTTCTTGCTCTTGGCGGCCCGATATATCGTTGTTGCTCTCCTCACGCAACAAGCGATCAGCGACGCGAACTCATTGAAGCTCTTTTGGAATGGGGCTCCAATAGTCTTACGCATCTTGAGATTAAAGCCCTCTTTTGAAACTTTCTATTTTCTTCTCTTCGGTATCCACCATATGTGGTGCACATCTGGACAAATGATTGAAATCTTCAAGGTACGCAGTGATGGTCTTGTCATCCTGATTAAGTTTGATAAATTCACCCAACTTCATAGCAATCACACTTGGATGAATATAAGCATCACGGAAAGCTGCCGTGAACATATCCCAGGTAATAGAAGTATTAGCTGGGTAGGTGGCACGACGAGTCCTCCACCAAATTCCTGCTGGTCCTTCAAGCAAATGAGTGGCAAACTCCGCCTTCTGCACCTCGGTTAAATCCAACAACCTGAACTTTTCCTCCACTAAACCCATCCATTCTTCAGCCTCGTTTGGTTCACTTGAATGTGTGAACTTAGGTGGATCGGTTCCTTGAATTCCTTGTATGACTGGAGCCTATTTTACGCATCAATATTACGTCTTCCTTCACCAATGCGGTGTTGCACGAGATGTTGCGCAAACTCACCCGGACACTCGTCAAGGAACGGTTCGGGTTGATGAGGGAGGTGGTGGTGGCGGTTGGTTGCTCCCTCCGGCGCTTGGCGTGTTTTAACCATCTGCATAATCCAACCAATAAAAATTCTCGGATGATGTTGACATAGTGTAAATGCATTAAATTTAAAGTTACGCAGAATTTATTGCGATAATAAATTCATTCAACAAATACAGGTAACCATAAATCCAATGGCATCACACCCATCATCGCAATAATCATGGTTGATCACGGATTATGCGACAAATCAACTTCTCCATCCAATATGCAGCGTAATCAAGGTTCGATATAGTCACCATGACCGTGATATCGAAATTGCGCACATTGCTTCACCAAATGGAACTCTCCCATTAAACTCATCAAAGGCTCGATTAATATCTGTAGGGTCGGTTACTTCAAGGTCTTCCGTGTCGATAGCCTCTTGATAAAATGCGGGATCACTAGGGATAGGGGTAGGTAGGTGGCAAAATCGAGGATAAGATTTTTCTTCCTACGATAGGACGGACTAGCCATTAACTAGCGGAATCTAAAGAGGCGGTGGTGACTACTGAAACTTCTAGGAGATTGGAGACACTACTTCCATCATTCTTTATTCTTTGTCTTCTCCATCTTAATCTTCTTCTACATTTGGCGTGTAGGAATGGTGATGGTTATGATAGAGTCGATAGAAATCCTTTCTCGAAAGCTCGGCTCTCCTTTACCGACAAGTGGCGAAACAAAAGTCAATCTAGAAAGCGTAAAGTAGCTACCTCTAGCAAAGCCTTGGTTGTTCCAACATCAACTTCTCGGGGCGTGGACTTTAGCATCGTTAACAACTTCAGGTGATGGCTCATATTCGGTGATATTCGACTTATCCAAACAGGCTATAAGGTAGGGCGGGAATGGAAAGATTAATTCTAGTGATGATCCGAGCTGCCTAGGGTGCGGTCATCTATGGTTCGGGGTCTCTATCGATCCGCTTACCCATATGTGAAGATACCGGGGCGGGCGGAACAACATGTCTCTAGCGGTATTATTGCTAATCCACAGGATGAAAGAGCCAATTGTAACAGATTTGGAAGATTATGTGAGATTGAGAACGAGATAGGTCAATCTTAACAAAAAGGGACAAGTACTCACTAAGGGGAGAGGCGGGGAATAAAGGTAAGAAAAGAAATACTTTTATTTCATTTTATTGGTGCGGATGCATGAATGACATGATGCATGGCGTATCTTACGTCCTCACGCGGAATAGGAAAGATAAGATACTACTCGTTATAAATGGTGGCACATCTACGTTCTCTCAAAAAGAAAATAAATCGCAACTAGTCGATCTACACGTTTTCGCGTAGTTAGTGTACCCGCAGTTTTCATTTCAGCCCCACAATATAATTATGCAATGCATGAATTTAAATTGCATATACACCTTCGTCGGGTCCACCCGACGCATCGCATACCTTGCGGAAAAACACAATTTACACCCGGCACACACTGTGTACCCATACACAAGTCTCGAGGGGGCACTACCCGACCATGGAGCTCTCAAAACATTTTATTTTTACCCCCTAGACCGGCGTTTATCCGATCATGCTCTCACGACTCACACCTTACCTTGGGCGTAGAGGCATTGAACATCATTTACAGGGGCGTAGAGGTATTTCGATCCATACATGACTACTCAAGTGAGTAGCCCCGTACTCTTTGGCCGCCGCGGCAACCAAGCACAAACAACAAAATATGATGCAATAACCCATCCCAAGTTAGTAAAGCCACTGACTGTCCTTAATTGGGCATAAGGGTATGACCATGGCACTATTAATTTTTCGCAAACTTTTACTCACACCAGCGAAAAGATTTTGTTTCGCAAAATTTTCACAAAAAGATAAGTGGTTCATTTAAATTTTAATACTAGATCGGATTGTTAAGTACTGCACTAAGCTCGATACAGTTTGTGATGAGCCGACCAATTTATAAGAAATCAAGTATAATTCGCAATTACCGAAGCAATCGCGATCTACACTTGAGTCCATATAAACCCGGTATTCCGAAAATCTTAGAGTGATTTCAAACTCATCAACAATACAACCAAGATCGTTGAGCTCGGTAGTCCCAATCCATAAGTATCTCAAACCAAATTTGAATATATTATAATCGAGTGCGATGTACACATTTATTTCAAAAGTAATTCAGAGTCTTGGAAGCAATAGCTTTCAAAAATACAGCGGAAATCAAAATAAATTAGATAGTGCCAACATAATGTCACCCCTATAATAGCATGAGACAGGAAATATGGAGACGCCATGCCCTAGGCATTACTCTTCAACCCGCAAAGACATCACAACAAGGCTAGAACCATGCTAGACGGAGTCACACCTGCAGCGGTGGGAATTAACCCGTGAGTACTCAATTGTACTCCGCAAGACTTACCCGTCTTAAACCGAGAAAATAAGGAAAAGACTCCAAGGAGTATGCTTGGCTTTATCTGGAGCCGGTGACTCACATTTATTTCAGAAATAAAGTTGATTTGTGCGCCTACCCATACTACTCAGGTTCTTCCAAGTTAAAAGGTTGTTATTATATACATAACCATAAGTCTGTATAGTCAAGATTAAAACATATGCTCACGGCGATATATAAATAACGGTATAAGTAACTTGATCAACATTTTAACATCCAGCGGCATGAATAAAGTAACCATTATTGTGATATTAGACTACGATGCGGCGGAAGCATCCCGGGTTCTCACGTCCGGGAGAGATGGCGATTCAAATCGATTCTTGACCGGTGGCGAATACCCTGTCATACACTAGGTCTACGTCTCATTGCAGACCTAATCACTTCAAGATGTTAGGGGCGTATGTCTCCGGACTGTCGGGAACCCCCTCCTCTCGAGCCACCAAGTGGCGAACAACGAAGACGGCGCCGTGCGCCTCGCTTCTTTGACAAACCCAACCGACCACGCCTAGGAGGGGCGTTAAGCGTACAAGTACCGGCCCCTAACAATCTCACAAGCTTCGTGGCTCCGCGACCCGGCAGAGCCTACTATATGAACAGTGCGTTCAACTTCCGGCGCCTTCCGACAAAGGGTAAAGTCCTTAGCTGATCGGATGGAAGACCACAATATCCATCCGATCTCACATGTTTTATTATTCGGGTTCTCGGCGGCTGACTTGTTAACCACCAACGTGATTAACCCAACAACAAACCTCACAAGTGACCGAAATCACTGTCTCTTGTAATCACCATAATCGAGCATTTATTTAACCTAGACTCCTAAATAGGATAGGTCAACAACTTCGACAAGGATATCGTGCATCAACGGTTTTGACCACTTCCTATACTTAATGCAGCATTCATAAAAGGACTCAACAAGTTAATTTAGAAAGCATAGGAAAGTTCAGCATGCACCGGGGCTTGCCTTCGGAAAAGTAGTAGGAAGAAGTTAGAGTCCTCACGGAAGCTTGAGTCCCGGTCCTCCTTCTCCTGTGGGGTCTTTTGGCTACACTCGAGATGATGAAGGTTGACCTCCACGCTCCTTGATCTCCTCCCGAACTAACTCCTCCGATCCTGATATGATGCATACATATGCAAGATTGATTAATACCAATGCACTTGCTTGCATATAAATGAGATAAAATGATGGATGAATGCATTATGATGTATGATACTAGCAAGTGGATATCTCTTACGTAGAAACATAAATATAACTACACAAGAAACCTAATAACCTACATCCATCAAACACCCTATTTCACTAAACACGAAAATGGCAGCTAGACATGTTTGTTACTAAAACAGTCACCGCAGGGAGTTCTATAACTCCAAATGTAGCAAACAAATACTCGTTGGAAAGCTAACAAAATTATCTACAAATCATTCAATACACTCTCGACCAGATTCTAACATCTACAGCCTCGAAAACAGCAAAAACAGAGGCTCTGTTTTCGAACAAACCATAACCTACAACATCTACTAAAAATCACTCAAGCATGCACTTCACCTAGAACCTTTCCAGCAAGCAAGACAAGTCATAATCTACCAACTAAACCTACTGGTTAAGCCAAAAGATAAACTAAATCACATGAAATGATATTTCCTAAACAAACACTACACATGCACACTTTAAATATATAAAAGCTAGGATTAATAAATTGACCAAAAGCACAAGGCTATCAAACTAAACACATCAACAGGTCCTACTCATGCTAGGAACAAATAGTAGACCACCCAAAATGTATTACCATAAAATTACCTTGCATTTTCCAAGCATTTACTATGCAACATAAAGATGATAAATACATAAACACCTTAGAAAAATCTACAAAAATTACCAGAGTATCCTACTGGCCTAACATGCCTACCATAAAAATTTCATGGCAAACTCATGCACATACTATACTACACAAAAATGACAAGCTATCAATGAAACTAGGCATGAAAATACTTTTGTATCTTGTGAAAAGCATGAAACGCCTAACCATGAACATGGGAAGGTACATGACAGTAACAAATACATGTACAAAAAGTATCATGGCAAAAACCCTAGTAATTATGTTTCTATGAATTTCCTAAGAAAGCATGATAAATAGCACATAAATCAAAAATCACATTTCTACAACAGAACATAGCATGTATGATATTTTTCCCTGCACTCTACATCCAAAAACATGAACATTTCATATAGGAACCACTATTTTATCATGCACCAAGAATTAGATATGCATTTCCCTATTTACATGGCAATTAAAGCAATAAATCTAGATAAATATAAAAACTGCGAGAAAACCTAATCTCATATTTTTCTATTGTAGATCTACTCACAAGGATCACAACAAAATTTGTCTTACTCAAATCCGGGCTAAAAAGCAAGTTATGGATTTTCTAAGACATCAATCACGTTCACGGAAAATAAAAAGCGAAAAAGAAAATGGACCTAACACATGGGGCCCGCGTGTCATAGACACAAAGCGGGGCCCGGGGCTGCTCGGCGGATCTCAGCCCGCGGTGGAGTTCCGGCCAACGGTATACCAAACGAACCTACTCGGCGAGATCTATGCTCGATCCATGCCCTTAAGCGGCCTAAGGGCGCACCCTAGCGGTAATGGCGGCGCTTACGGCGATGAGCGGCCGCGGCCGGTCAGCAGCGGACCGGTGGTTTCGGCGATGGCTGGCTAAAGCGAGGCGAGCAAGTGCTTTAGCACGGCGGCGGCGCCATCGACTACGCAGTCGAATAAAGCGGCGACTTGGAGGTGCTTGGCCGGCCGCACACCGGGCGGCGGCGACGGCGGTCTTGGCGGACGCGTTCCGTAAGGGGGCTCGGCGGCGCGATTGGTGGGCGTGGGCACCAGCACTCCCACAGCACCGGTGCGTGCGCTAGCTAGGCGAGGTGGCGAGGTGAAGCGCCCACGTCGGCACCACCCTTGGCGGCGATGGCGCTCGGTGGCGGTGGCGTTTAATCGCTGCTGGTGGCGAGTCACGTCGATTGGTCTGGGACAGGGTAGAGCACAAGGTGATGTTAGAACATTTAATAACGGCGGGAAAAAACGCGGCCGGCTCCGCGATGGTGCGCCTCGCCTCGGCGGCGGCCATGCCCGACCGGTTTTTCGGCGGCGGGATTCGGCCGATGGGCCCTCACCCTTGGCTGCAGGATGGTCCAGCGGGGTCGAGGGGGCGCGGGGGAGCTGATGAAGCTAGAGGCGAGCGGACGGGGCGGGGATGCGGTGGTGGTCGCGCTCGGCGCCGGCAATGGCGGGAGGGGGCGGCGGCGGCGGCTTCTTCTTCTTGCTGGCTTGTGGGAGAAGGAAGGGAAGTGGAGTGCGGTGCAAGGGACCGCCGTTTCCTCCTCGGGGAAGGCACGGGCGTGCGGCGGGAGTGGCAAGGAAACGCGACCCGCGCGGCATCGGGGCGGCCGAACAGGCGGGGGGGGCCTGTCGGGCAAGAGGAGGCCCCATTGGCCCGATTTTCTTTCCCCCTCTCTCTGTTTTTGCTAATTTCCTCCGGAAACCATGCTGAATCAGCAAAAACTCTAATTGAACGAAATGTTCCTCTTGAAATTCTGAGCAAAACACCTATACAAAGTTTCTCCAAACTCGGCCTAGATTTGGAACTATGATCGATCAAAGAGAAACTACTCAGCGGTCAAAGTAAACCCTAATTCAAGCTCAATTCAAACAAACTTCGAATTTTTCGACATGATCCACTCATTATCAAGCAATCGGCCTATGACATCTTTTTTGTTCTACAACAAATTATCTACACAAGTCATGAAGAGTGCACACACATGCAAAACCTCTAGCTAGGACTTTTGAGCAAAATAAGATAAATTACTCTCACGGTCAAACAAGGTCAAACGAATTCAAACCATCATTATAAAATCAAGTCGGGGAACATGACCAACATCAATTATGCCCTAACACCTTCTCTAAACATCATTAAGAATAAATAAACATTAAACTTCTAATTATGCAAACATTTCATACATGAAATGACAAGGCAAAACATAGCAAGCAAATTAACCACAGTTAAACAAGCAAATGACCCCTATCATTTCATGTGCATGATTGCATAGGACTAAATGATGATTATGCTCATGAAATGCAGATGCTAATGTCATGCTTAAAACCAGGGTGTTACATGTAATTCATCCAACCATCATCTAACCTATCCACCCTAATTTCCTAAGTACCTTTCGTGCGTTCCCCCTTCTTGTTTTTGGGTTCGTAGGTCGACCTGAGATTTTCGATGGAATTCCAAGATTTCACCTAAACAAGTGCTACTTTGAGGCCTATGGCAAGTGATTCAAAGAAAAATTCTCTAATGGTCCACTTGTTCAAATTTAAGTTCTATAGGGTTAGGCATTTGATTCCACATCCGCAAAAAAAGTCTAGCTCGATTCTATCGCGGATTGGAAACTTCCCTTTGTTTGTAGTTCCCGCTGAAATCAACGGCAGCGATCCCCTAATGTCACATCCAGAAACATATATTAACGGTTGGCGAACGCAATGTAATTGATCCTACCATCATCTAACCTATCCACCCTAACTTCCTATGTGCCTTTCATGTCGTTACCCATCTTGTTTCGGTTCGTAGGTCGACATAGAGATTTTTGATGGAATTCTAAGATTTCCCTCTAAACAAGTGCTACTTTGAGTTCAAAAAACAAGTGCTACTTTGAGGCCTATGGCAAGTGATTCTAAGAAAAACACTCTAATGGTCCACTTGTTCGAATTTCGGTTCTCTAGGGCGAGGCATTTGATTCCACAACCGCGAAAAAGTCTAGCTTCGATTCTATCGCGGATTGGAAACTTTTCTTTGTTTTGAGTTCGCTGAAATCAACGCCGCCAGTCCCCCCTAATCTCACATCCGAAACATATATTAACGGTTGGGGAACGCAATGTAATTGATCCTACCATCATCTAACCTATCCACCCTAACTTCCTATGTACCTTTAGGTGTCGTTACCCTTCTTGTTTCGGTTCGTTTTGGTCGACCACGAGAGATTTTCGATGGAATTCAAGATTTCACTCTAAATAAAGCGCTACTTTGTGGCCTATGGCAAGTGATTCTTAGAAAAACTCTCGAATGGTCCACTTGTTCGAATTTAGGTTCTCTAGGGCGAGGCATTTGATTCCACAACCCGCGAAAAAGTCTAGCTTCGATTCTACGGCGGATTGGAAACTTCTCTTTGTTTTGAGTTCGCTGAAATCAACGCCCGCCGATCCCTAATGTCACATCCGAAAACATATATTAACGGTTGGGGAACGCAATGTAATTGATCCTACCATCATCTAACCTATCCACCCTAACTTCCTATGTACCTTTCGTGCCGTTCCCCTTCTTGTTTTAGGTTCGTTGGTTGACACAGAGATTTTCGATGGAATTCCAAGATTTCACTCTAAACAAGTGCTACTTTGAGGCCTATAACAAGTGATTCTTAGAAAAACACTCTAGTGGTCCACTTGTTCGAATTTAGGTTCTCTAGGGCGAGGCATTTGATTCCACAACCGCGAAAAAGTCTAGCTCGATTCTATCGCCGGATTGGAAACATCTCTTTGTTTTGAGTTCGCCTGTAATCAAGGCCGCAGGTCCCTAATGTCACATCGAGAAACATATATTAACGGTTGGGGAACGCAATGTAAATGATCCTACCATCATCTAACCTATCCACCCTAACTTCCTATGTACCTTTAGGTGTCGTTCCCCTCTTGTTGTTTTGGTTCGTAGGTCGACCGCGAGAGATTTTTGATGGAATTCCAGATTTCACTCTAAACAAGTGCTACTTTGAGGCCTATGGCAAGTGATTCATAGAAAAACTCTTTAATGGTCCACTTGTTCAAATTTAAGTTCTATAGGGTTAGGCATTTGATTCCACATCCGCAAAAAAGTCTAGCTCGATTCTATCGCCGGATTGGAAACTTCTCTTTGTTCGTAGTTCGTGCTGAAATCAACGCCAGCGGTCCCTAATGTCACATCCGAAAACATATATTAACGGTTGGCGAACGCAATGTAATTGATCCTACAATCATCTAACCTATCCACCCTAACTTCCTATGTGCCTTTCGTGTCGTTACCCTTCTTGTTTCGGGTTCGTAGGTCGACATAGAGATTTTTGATGGAATTCTAAGATTTCACTCTAAACAAGTGCTACTTTGAGCTCAAAAAAAAAAAAAAAAAACTGCTACTTTGAGGCCTATGGCAAGTGATTCTTAGAAAAACTCTCTAATGGTCCACTTGTTTGAATTTAGGTTCTCTAGGGCAAGGCATTTGATTCCACAACCGCGAAAAGTCTAGCTTCGATTCTATCGCCGGATTGGAAACTTCTCTTTGTTTTGAGTTCGCGCTGAAATCAACGCCCGGCAGTCCCTAATGTCACATCGAGAAATATATATTAACGGTTGGGGAACGCAATGTAATTGATCCAACCATTATCTAACCTATCCACCCTAACTTCCTATGTACCTTTCTTGTCGTTCCCCTTCTTGTTTTAGGTTCGTAGGTCGAGACACCGCATTTTTCGATGGAATTCTAAGATTTCACTTTGTAAACAAGTGCTACTTTGAGGCCTATGGCAAGTGATTCTTAGAAAAACTCTCTAATGGTCCACTTGTTCGAATTTAGGTTCTCTAGGGCGAGGCATTTGATTCCACAACCGCGAAAAAGTCTAGCTCGATTCTATGGCGGATTGGAAACTTCTCTTTGTTTTGAGTTCGCGCTGAAATCAACGCCCGGCCATCCCTAATGTCACATCCGAGAAACATATATTAACGGTTGGGGAACGCGTAATTGATCCTACCATCATCTAACCTATCTACCCTAACTTCCTATGTACCTTTAGTGTCGTTCCCCTTCTTGTTTTTTGGTTCGTTTGGTCGACCTGAAGATTTTTCGATGGAATTCCAAGATTTCACTCTAAACAAGTGCTACTTTGAGGCCTATGACAAGTGATTCTTAGAAAAACACTCTAGTGGTCCACTTGTTCGAATTTAGGTTCTCTAGGGCGAGGCATTTGATTCCACAACCGCGAAAAAGTCTAGCTTCGATTCTATCGCGGATTGGAAACATCTCTTTGTTTTGAGTTCGCCTTGCTTGTAATCAAGGCCAGCGTCCCTAATGTCACATCCGAAACATATATTAACGGTTGGGGGAACGCAATGTAATTGATCCTACCATCATCTAACCTATCCACCCTAACTTCCTATGTTCCTTTAGTGTCGTTACCCTTCTTGTTTTAGGTTCGTAGGTCGACATAGAGATTTTGAAGGAATTCTAAGATTTCACTCTAAACAAGTGCTACTTTGAGCTCAAAAAAAAAAACAAGTGCAACTTTGAGGCCTATGGCAAGTGATTCTTAGAAAAAGTCTCTAATGGTCCACTTGTTTGAATTTAGGTTCTCTAGGGCAAGGCATTTGATTCCACAACCAAAAAAAGTCTAGCTTCGATTCTACCGCCGGATTGGAAACTTCTCTTTGTTTTGAGTTCGCGCTGAAATCAACGCCGGCCAGTCCCTAATGTCACATCCAGAAATATATATTAACGGTTGGGGAACGCAATGTAATTGATCCTACCATCATCTAACCTATCCACCTAACTTCCTATGTACCTTTCACATCGTTCCCTTGTTGTTTTTTGGTTCGTAGGTCGAGACACAGATTTTCGATGGAATTCTAAGATTTCACTCTAAACAAGTGCTACTTTGAGGCCTATGGCAAGTGATTCTTAGAAAAACTCTCGAATGATCCACTTGTTCGAATTTAGGTTCTCTAGGGCGAGGCATTTGATTCCACAACCGCAAAAAAAGTCTAGCTTCGATTCTACGGCGGATTGGAAACTTCTCTTTGTTTTGAGTTCGCTGAAATCAACGCCCGGCCGATCCCTAATGTCACATCCGAGAAACATATATTAACGGTTGGGGAACGCAATGTAATTGATGCTACCATCATCTAACCTATCCACCTAACTTCCTATGTACCTTTCGTGTCGTTCCCCTTCTTGTTTCGGTTCGTTGGTCGACCACCGAGAGATTTTCGATGGAATTCCAAGATTTCACTCTAAACAAGTGCTACTTTGAGGCCTATGACAAGTGATTCTTAGAAAAACACTCTAATGGTCCACTTGTTTCAATTTAGGTTCTCTAGGGCGAGGCATTTGATTCCACAACCCATGAAAAAAAGTCTAGCTTCGATTCTATCGCGGATTGGAAACATCTCTTTGTTTTGAGTTCGCATAAATCAAGGCCAGCGGTCCCTAGTGTCACATCCGAGAAACATATATTAACGGTTGGGGAATGCAATGTAATTGATCCTACCATCATCTAACCTATCCACCTAACTTCCTATGTACCTTTCGTGTCATTCCTCTTCTTGTTTCGGTTCGTAGGTCGACCACGAGAGATTTTCGATGGAATTCCAAGATTTCACTCTAAACAAGTGCTACTTTGAGGCCTATGGCAAGGGATTCATAGAAAAACTCTTTAATGGTCCACTTGTTCAAATTTAAGTTCTATGGGGTTAGGCATTTGATTCCACATCCGCAAAAAAGTCTAACTCGATTCTATCGCCGGATTGGAAACTTCTCTTTGTTCGTAGTTCGCGCTGAAATCAACGCCAGCAGTCCCTAATGTCATATCCGAAACATATATTAACGGTTGGCGAACGCAATGTAATTGATCCTACCATCATCTAACCTATCCACCCTAACTTCCTATGTGCCTTTAGGTGTCGTTACCCTTCTTGTTTCAGTTCGTAGGTCGACATAGAGATTTTTGATGGAATTCTAAGATTTCACTCTAAACAAGTGCTACTTTGAGCTCAATAAAAAAACAAGTGCTACTTTGAGGCCTATGGCAAGTGATTCTTAGAAAAACTCTCTAATGGTCCACTTGTTTGAATTTAGGTTCTCTAGGGCAAGGCATTTGATTCCACAACCGCGAAAAAGTCTAGCTCGATTCTATCGCGGATTGGATACTTCTCTTTGTTTTGAGTTCGCGCTGAAATCAACGCCCGGCCAGTCCCTAATGTCACATCCGTAAATATATATTAACGGTTGGGGAACGCAATGTAATTGATCCTACCATCATCTAACCTATCCACCCTAACTTCCTATGTACCTTTCTTGTCGTTCCCCTTCTTGTTTTGGTTCGTAGGTCGAGACACAGATTTTTCGATGGAATTCTAAGATTTCACTCTAAACAAGTGCTACTTTGAGGCCTATGGCAAGTGATTCTTAGAAAAACTCTCTAATGGTCCACTTGTTCGAATTTAGGTTCTCTAGGGCGAGACATTTGATTCCACAACCGCGACAAAGTCTAGCTCGATTCTACGACCGGATTGGAAACTTCTCTTTGTTTTGAGTTCGCTGAAATCAACGCCAGTCCCTAATGTCACATAATGAAACATATATTAACGGTTGGGGAACGCAATGTAATTGATCCTACCATCATCTAACCTATCCACCCTAACTTCCTCTGTACCTTTCGTGCCGTTCCCCTTCTTGTTTCGGTTCGTTTGGTCGACCACGAGAGAGATTTTCGATGGAATTCCAAGATTTCACTCTAAACAAGTGCTACTTTGAGGCCTATGACAAGTGATTCTTAGAAAAACACTCTAGTGGTCCACTTGTTCGAATTTAGGTTCTCTAGGGCGAGGCATTTGATTCCACAACCGCGAAAAAGTCTAGCTCGATTCTATCGCCGGATTGGAAACATCTCTTTGTTTTGAAGTTCGCACTGTAATCAAGGCCGGCGGTCCCCTAATGTCACATCCGAAACATATATTAACGGTTGGGGAACGCAATGTAATTGCTCCTACCATCATCTAACCTATCCACCCTAACTTCCTATGTACCTTTCGTGTCGTTACCCCTTCTTGTTTCGGTTCGTAGGTCGACACGAAAGATTTTCGATGGAATTCCAAGATTTCACTCTAAACAAGTGCTACTTTGAGGCCTATGGCAAGTGATTCATAGAAAAACTCTTTAATGGTCCACTTGTTCAAATTTAAGTTCTATAGAGTTAGGCATTTGATTCCACATCCGCAAAAAAGTCTAGCTCGATTCTATCGCCGGATTGGAAACTTCTCTTTGTTCGTAGTTCGCGCTGAAATCAACGCCCGGCCCCTAATGTCACATCGAAAACATATATTAACGGTTGGCGAACGCAATGTAATTGATCCTACCATCATCTAACCTATCCACCCTAACTTCCTATGTGCCTTTCGTGTCGTTACCCTTCTTGTTTCGGTTCGTAGGTCGACATAGAGATTTTTGATGGAATTCTAAGATTTCACTCTAAACAAGTGCTACTTTGAGCTCAAAAAAAAAAAAAAAACAAGTGCAACTTTGAGGCCTATGGCAAGTGATTCTTAGAAAAACTCTCTAATGGTCCACTTGTTTGAATTTAGGTTCTCTAGGGCAAGGCATTTGATTCCACAACCGCGAAAAAGTCTAGCTCGATTCTATCGCCGGATTGGAAACTTCTCTTTGTTTTGAGTTCGCGCTGAAATCAACGCCAGCAGTCCCTAATGTCACATCCAGAAATATATATTAACGGTTGGGGAACGCAATGTAATTGATCCAACCATCATCTAACCTATCCACCCTAACTTCCTATGTACCTTTCTTGTCGTTCCCCTTCTTGTTTCGGTTCGTAGGTCGAGACACAGATTTTCGATGGAATTCTAAGATTTCACTCTAAACAAGTGCTACTTTGAGGCCTATGGCAAGTGATTCTTAGAAAAACTCTCTAATGGTCCACTTGTTCGAATTTAGGTTCTCTAGGGCGAGGCATTTGATTCCACAACCGCGAAAAAGTCTAGCTCGATTCTACGGCCGGATTGGAAACTTCTCTTTGTTTTGAGTTCGCGCTGAAATCAACGCCAGCAGTCCCTAATGTCACATCCAGAAACATATATTAACGGTTGGGGAACGCAATGTAATTGATCCTACCATCATCTAACCTATCCACCCTAACTTCCTATGTACCTTTCGTGCCGTTCCCCTTCTTGTTTCGGTTCGTTGGTCGACACAGAGATTTTCGATGGAATTCCAAGATTTCACTCTAAACAAGTGCTACTTTGAGGCCTATGACAAGTGATTCTTAGAAAAACACTCTAGTGGTCCACTTGTTCGAATTTAGGTTCTCTAGGGCGAGGCATTTGATTCCACAAGCGCGAAAAAGTCTAGCTCGATTCTATCGCCGGATCGGAAACATCTCTTTGTTTTGAGTTCGCCTTGCAATCAAGGCCAGCCGCCAGTCCCTAATGTCACATCCAAAACATATATTAACGGTTGGGGAACGCAATGTAATTGATCCTACCATCATCTAACCTATCCACCCTAACTTCCTATGTACCTTTCGTGTCGTTCCCCTTCTTGTTTCGGTTCGTAGGTCGACACAGAGATTTTCGATGGAATTCCAAGATTTCACTCTAAACAAGTGCTACTTTGAGGCCTATGGCAAGTGATTCATAGAAAAACTCTTTAATGGTCCACTTGTTCAAATTTAAGTTCTATAGGGTTAGGCATTTGATTCCACATCCGCAAAAAAGTCTAGCTCGATTCTATCGCCGGATTGGAAACTTCTCTTTGTTCGTAGTTCGCGCTGAAATCAACGCCAGCAGTCCCTAATGTCACATCCAGAAACATATATTAACGGTTGGCGAACGCAATGTAATTGATCCTACCATCATCTAACCTATCCACCCTAACTTCCTATGTGCCTTTCGTGTCGTTAACCTTCTTGTTTTGAGGTTCGTAGGTCGACATAGAGATTTTTGATGGAATTCTAAGATTTCACTCTAAACAAGTGCTACATTGAGCTCAAAAAAAAAACAAGTGCAACTTTGAGGCCTATGGCAAGTGATTCTTAGAAAAACTCTCTAATGGTCCACTTGTTTGAATTTAGGTTCTCTAGGGTGCAAGGCATTTGATTCCACAACCGCGAAAAAGTCTAGCTTCGATTCTATCGCCGGATTGGAAACTTCTCTTTGTTTTGAGTTCACGCTGAAAATCAACGCCCGGCCGGTCCCTAATGTCACATCCGAGAAATATATTAACGGTTGGGGAACGCAATGTAATTGATCCAACCATCATCTAACCTATCCACCCTAACTTCCTATGTACCTTTCTTGTCGTTCCCCTTCTTGTTTTGGTTCGTTGGTCGAGACACAGATTTTTTCGATGGAATTCTAAGATTTCACTCTAAACAAGTGCTACTTTGAGGCCTATGGCAAGTGATTCTTAGAAAAACTCTCTAATGGTCCACTTGTTCGAATTTAGGTTCTCTAGGGCGAGGCATTTGATTCCACAACCCCTCGAAAAAGTCTAGCTCGATTCTATCGCGGATTGGAAACATCTCTTTGTTTTTAAGTTCGCACTGTAATCAAGGCCGAAGTCCCCTAATGTCACATCCGAAACATATATTAACGGTTGGGGAACGCAATGTAATTGATCCTACCATCATCTAACCTATCCACCCTAACTTCCTATGTACCTTTAAGTGTCGTTACCCTTCTTGTTTTTCGTTCGTAGGTCGACCCGCGAGAGATTTTCGATGGAATTCCAAGATTTCACTCTAAACAAGTGCTACTTTGAGGCCTATGGCAAGTGATTCATAGAAAAACTCTTTAATGGTCCACTTGTTCAAATTTAAGTTCTATAGAGTTAGGCATTTGATTCCACATCCGCAAAAAGTCTAGCTCGATTCTATCGCCGGATTGGAAACTTCTCTTTGTTTTTTAGTTCGCTGAAATCAACGCCCGGCCGTCCCTAATGTCACATCCGAAAACATATATTAACGGTTGGCGAACGCAATGTAATTGATCCTACCATCATCTAACCTATCCACCCTAACTTCCTATGTGCCTTTCAGTGTCGTTACCCTTCTTGTTTCGGTTCGTAGGTCGACATAGAGATTTTTTATGGAATTCTAAGATTTCACTCTAAACAAGTGCTACTTTGAGCTCAAAAAAAAAAAAAAAAACAAGTGCAACTTTGAGGCCTATGGCAAGTGATTCTTAGAAAAACTCTCTAATGGTCCACTTGTTTGAATTTAGGTTCTCTAGGGCAAGGCATTTGATTCCACAAATCAGCGAAAAGTCTAGCTCGATTCTATCGCCGGATTGGAAACTTCTCTTTGTTTTGAGTTCGCGCTGAAATCAACACCCGTCCCTAATGTCACATCCGTAAATATATATTAACGGTTGGGGAACGCAATGTAATTGATCCTACCATCATCTAACCTATCCACCCTAACTTCCTATGTACCTTTCTTGTCGTTCCCCTTCTTGTTTCGGTTCGTTGGTCGAGAACACGAGATTTTTGATGGAATTCTAAGATTTCACTCTAAACAAGTGCTACTTTGAGGCCTATGACAAGTGATTCTTAGAAAAACACTCTAATGGTCCACTTGTTCGAATTTAGGTTCTCTAGGGCGAGGCATTTGATTCCACAACCGCGAAAAAAAGTCTAGCTCGATTCTATCGCCGGATTGGAAACATCTTTTGTTTTGAGTTCGCGCTGAAATCAACGCCAGCAGTCCCTAATGTCACATCCGTAAACATATATTAACGGTTGGGGAACGCAATGTAATTGATCCTACCATCATCTAACCTATCCACCCTAACTTCCTATGTACCTTTCGTGTCGTTCCCCTTCTTGTTTCGGTTCGTTGGTCGACAGAGATTTTCGATGGAATTCCAAGATTTCACTCTAAACAAGTGCTACTTTGAGGCCTATGACAAGTGATTCTTAGAAAAAAACTCTAATGGTCCACTTGTTCGAATTTAGGTTCTCTAGGGCAAGGCATTTGATTCCACAACCGCGAAAAAGTCTAGCTCGATTCTATCGGGATTGGAAACATCTCTTTGTTTTGAGTTCGCCTTGAAATCAAGGCCAGCCGGTCCCTAATGTCACATCCGAAACATATATATTAACGGTTGGGGAACGAATGTAATTGATCCTACCATCATCTAACCTATCCACCCTAACTTCCTATGTACCTTTCGTGTCGTTCCCCTTCTTGTTTCGGTTCGTAGGTCGACACGAGATTTTTTGATGGAATTCAAGATTTCACTCTAAACAAGTGCTACTTTGAGGCCTATGGCAAGTGATTCATAGAAAAACTCTTTAATGGTCCACTTGTTCAAATTTAAGTTCTATAGGGTTAGGCATTTGATTCCACATCCGCAAAAAGTCTAGCTCGATTCTATCGCCGGATTGGAAACTTCTCTTTGTTTTGAGTTCGCGCTGAAATCAACGCCAGCCGGTCCCTAATGTCACATCCGAGAAACATATATTAACGGGTTGGGGAACGCAATGTAATTGATCCTACCATCATCTAACCTATCCACCCTAACTTCCTATGTACCTTTCGTGTCGTTACCCTTCTTGTTTTTTTGGTTCGTAGGTCGAGACATAGAGATTTTTGATGGAATTCTAAGATTTCACTCTAAACAAGTGCTACTCAAAAAAAAAAAACAAGTTTTGAGGCCTATGGCAAGTGATTCTTAGAAAAACTCTCTAATGGTCCACTTGTTTTGAATTTAGGTTCTCTAGGGCAAGGCATTTGATTCCACAACCGCCAAAAAGTCTAGCTTCGATTCTATCGCCGGATTGGAAACTTCTCTTTGTTTTGAGTTCGCACTTTGAAATCAACGCCAGACAGTCCCTAATGTCACATCCGAAAACATATATTAACGTTTGGGGAACGCAATGTAATTGATCCTACCATCATCTAACCTATCCACCCTAACTTCCTATGTACCTTTCGTGCCGTTCCCCTTCTTGTTTCGGTTCGTTGGTCGAGACACAGAGATTTTGATGGAATTCCAAGATTTCACTCTAAACAAGTGCTACTTTGAGGCCTATGACAAGTGATTCTTAGAAAAACACTCTAATGGTCCACTTGTTCGAATTTAGGTTCTCTAGGGCGAGGCATTTGATTCCACAACCGCGAAAAAAGTCTAGCTCGATTCTATCGCCGGATTGGAAACATCTCTTTGTTTTGAGTTCGACTTTGTAATCAAGGCCAGCAGTCCCCTAATGTCACATCCGTAAAACATATATTAACGGTTGGGGAACGCAATGTAATTGATCCTACCATCATCTAACCTATCCACCCTAACTTCCTATGTACCTTTCGTGTCGTTCCCTTCTTGTTTTTATGGTTCGTAGGTCGACCACCTGAGATTTTCGGATGGAATTCTAAGATTTCACTCTAAACAAGTGCTACTTTGAGCTAAAAAAAAAAAACAAGTGCTACTTTGAGGCCTATGGCAAGTGATTCTTAGAAAAACTCTCTAATGGTCCACTTGTTTGAATTTAGGTTCTCTAGGGCAAGGCATTTGATTCCACAACCGCCAAAAAAGTCTAGCTCGATTCTATCGCCCGATTGGAAACTTCTCTTTGTTTTGAGTTCGCTGAAATCAACGCCAGCCGGTCCCTAATGTCACATCCAGAAAATATATATTAATGGTTGGGGAACGCAATGTAATTGATCCAACCATCATCTAACCTATCCACCCTAACTTCCTATGTACCTTTCGTGTCGTTCCCCTTCTTGTTTCGGTTCGTAGGTCGAGACAGAGATTTTTTGATGGATGGAATTCTAAACAAGTGCTACTTTAACTCTAAACAAGTGCTACTTTGAGGCCTATGGCAAGTGATTCTTAGAAAAACTCTCTAATGGTCCACTTGTTTGAATTTAGGTTCTCTAGGGCGAGGCATTTGATTCCACAACCATGGAAAAAAGTCTAGCTCGATTCTACGGCGGATTGAAACTTCTCTTTGTTTTGAGTTCGCTGTAATCAACGCCCGCCAGCCCCTAATGTCACATCCAAAACATATATTAACGGTTGGGGAACGCAATGTAATTGATCCTACCATCATCTAACCTATCCACCCTAACTTCCTATGTACCTTTAGGTGTCGTTTCCCTTCTTGTTTTAGTTCGTAGGTCGACCACCGCAGATTTTTCGATGGAATTCCAAAGATTTCACTCTAAACAAGTGCTACTTTGAGGCCTATGGCAAGTGATTCATAGAAAAACTCTTTAATGGTCCACTTGTTCAAATTTAAGTTCTATAGGGTTAGGCATTTGATTCCACATCCAAAAAAGTCTAGCTCGATTCTATCGCCGGATTGGAAACTTCTCTTTGTTTTGTAGTTCAAGCGCTGAAATCAACGCCCGCCCCTCCCTAATGTCACATCCGAAACATATATTAATCGGTTGGCGAACGATGTAATTGATCCTACCGTCATCTAACCTATCCACCCTAACTACCTATGTGCCTTTTCGTGTTGTTACCCTTCTTGTTTCGGGGTCGTAGGTCGACATAGAGATTTTGATGGAATTCTAAGATTTCACTCTAAACAAGTGCTACTTTGAGTTCAAAAAAAAAAAAAAAAAAAAAATAAAGTGCTACTTGAGGCTGTCTCCAACAAGAGGATGCATACTCAAAAAAGCATCATCCACGCTTGCTTTTGCCTCAAAAACTGATCTCCAACAGAATATGCATCCACCCTACTCATTTTGCCAACCACGCGCAACGAGTTGGCAAATAAAGATCTCTTTCTTCCACCCGACGCATCTCGTAATCAAGCTCCGCCCCCGACGCGTGTATGTCACTACCGAGAAAGGGAAGGAGCGCCGGCGTCGGCGGGCGGCCACCCGGCGACGGGGCTGATCCTACCATCATGGCGGGCAGGTGGCCTATCACGGCGGTGAGTGGCGGGCGAGTCCGGTCTAGGTATGTTCCGGCCTTTCGCCGAGTCTTGTTTGCGGTTCGCGGCGCCGCTCTCGTGGGCGGGAGGTGGCGACAGAATTCCAACGCGGCCCGGCGCCACGCTGCCGTGCTACTTTGAGGCCTCGCATCGCCCGCGGTGGTGCTCGCCCACGAAAAATCTTTTCTGGCGAGGTGCGCGCACGTAAGCCAATAGCGTGCATGCTATTTGATTCCCCAGTTCGTGGAAATGGCCATGACGGAGCCGGCGGGCGCTGAGGGAGGAGCTTGCCCGTCTTTGGCATGACGGGTGTCGAGGAGGCAACGGCGAGCGACTTGCACGCCCGAAAGGGAAGATGAACTCCGGTCAAGAATGGGGCGGGTGCGTCTCCACGAGGCATCATCTAACCTATCCCACCCGCCCTATGTGCCTTTTTTGGGTATGCGGTAGCTGTTGGAGTTGGATAGATTTTGGGTGATATTTATTTTACCGCTGTGTCATCCATATCATCTAATGAGTCTCATATTTGCATATCTATTGTTGGAGATAGCCTGAGGCCTATGGCAAGTGATTCTAAGAAAAAACACTCTAATGGTCCACTTGTTGTTCGAAATTAGGTTCTCTAGGGCGAGGCATTTGATTCCACAACTTTAAAAATTCTAGCTCGATTCTATCGCCGGATTGGAAACTTCTCTTTGTTTTGAGTTCAGCGCCTGAAATCAACGCCAGCAGTCCCTAATGTCACATCCAGGAATATATATTAACGGTTGGGGAACGCAATGTAATTGATCCAACCATCATCTAACCTATCCACCCTAACTTCCTATGTACCTTTCCCGTCGTTCCCCTTCTTGTTTTTCGGTTCAGAGGTCGAGACACAAATTTTCGATGGAATTCTAAGATTTCACTCTAAACAAGTGCTACTTTGAGGCCTATGGCAAGTGATTCTTAGAAAAACTCTCGAATGGTCCACTTGTTCGAATTTAGGTTCTCTAGGGCGAGGTATTTGATTCCACAACCGCGAAAAAGTCTAGCTCGATTCTATCGCCGGATTGGAAACTTCTCTTTGTTTTGAGTTCGCGCTGAAATCAACGCCAAATAGATTCCCTAATGTCACATCTAGAAACATATATTAACGGTTGGGGAACGCAATGTAATTGATCCTACCATCATCTAACCTATCCACCTAACTTCCTATGTTCTTTCATGTCGCTCCTTATTGTTTCTATTCGTTGGTCTACCACGTAGATTTTTCGATGGAATTCCAAGATTTCACTCTAAACAAGTGCTACTTTGAGGCCTATGGCAAAAATGATTCTTAGAAAAACTCTATAATGGTCCACTTGTTTGAATTTAGGTTCTCTAGAGCGAGGCATTTGATTCCACAACGGAAAAAGTCTAGCTCGATTCTATCGCCATTGGAAACATCTCTTTGTTTTGAGTTTGCACTGTAATCAAGGCCAAGAAATTCCTAATGTCACATCCGTAAACATATATTAACGGTTGGGAACGCAATGTAATTGATCCTACCATCATCTAACCTATCCACCCTAACTTCCTATGTACCTTTTTCGTGTCGCTCCTTCTTGTTTCGGGTTCGTAGGTCGACCTGTAGATTTTCGATGGAATTCCAAGATTTCACTCTAAACAAGTGCTAGTTTGAGGC